>CABHPQ010138973.1:0-35757 GCA_902168405.1 Peromyscus aztecus
ACTAAGAAAGAGAGAGAGAGAGAGAGAGAGAGAGAGAGAGAGAGAGAGAGAGAGAGAGAGAGAGAAAGGAAGGAAGGAAGGAAGGAAGGAAGGAAGGAAGGAAGAAAGAAAGAAAGAAAGAAAGAAAGAAAGAAAGAAAGAAAGAAAGAAAGAAAGAAAGAAAGAAAGAAAGAAAGAAAGATCTGGAGTGAAAGCCTAGCACAGGACCACCCCACTAGAAGATACTTTACTAAGAATCTTCTCACAGCAAATGTCCTCATTTCCCTATGTACTTGTGTTTGCTTTTATAGTTTATATTACACAATAAAATATAAGCTCTCTGAGGGAAAGGAAAGAGGTCAAGAATAAAAAAAAAAAGAAAGAGTAAGTTTGAGTTTTGATGGTTGAATTTAAGGTAGTCTACTGTTTTGATGCTGGGTCTCTTAGTAAACTCCTTTGCAAAAGACATCAGGAAACCAGACAACAATGCATTATTCCTCAAAACTCTTAGAAAGGTTACCGTCTAGTGCTGTGTCAAGGAATCTGAGTACTCAGTTCTGGTGGTTATATTAAGATGCGAGCTTGAATGTGGGTTTTTTTAAAAAAAAAAAAACTTAAATTTCCACTTATAGGACTTTTAAAAATATGTATTGATGCTAAAAGAAACAAATTTTACATATTCCAAAATATGCCTATTCCAATGTAAATCTCTGACTGACAGTAGCTCTATTTAGACTAACTTACTGGTAGACTATTGCCATATTATAGACTCTTTTCAAGTAAAACATCATTTAATTTATCATGGAATCCAATAGGATCTTTGAATATACCAACAGATGTTTAAGTGCTAAAAGAAAAAAGATGTTTGGAATATTTTTAGATGTAATTAACACAGCACATGTTATAACTAATTTGTACCTTTAAAAATTGCTTTCAGGAGTTTTCTGCTTTATAAATCATCCGACCTTGAGAGCACAGTTTTCAGGAGGTAGGCACAAACTCTTTTGCACCAGTGGATGTTTAATTTTCAGTTTCTTTGTGAAAATTTCCTCTATCTGTTTTCTGTTTTGCAAAAGAGTTGTTTTGAGAAATCAGAGTAACAGAAATGTAAGGTTGACAATGTTTCAGATATGCTAGATAAGATATTACATAGTTGATATTCTGAGTGATCTTTTAGTATATTTGGTAAAATTATTACATTGCTTTTGGAAAAAATTAAGAAGAGGCCTCATGTAGCACAGGCTGGTCTCAAACTCCCAATGTACTAGAGGTCATCATTGAACTACTGAACTCCTGCGTCCACCTTCTAGGTGCTGGAATTATAGGCACATGTCACATGACTCAGCTTAGAAAAAAATAATTTCTTATATAAATATAGATGATTACTTCATGTCTGACTTATTACAGATGTTAAAATTTAATTCCTACCTTATGTTATAGTAGGAGTCATTTTAAGAGTTGTGAATCAGTATATTCTATGGTGGTGTTCTAGATATTAGGATGCCACCTTCATAAACTCTAGTGAAGATCTCACAAAGTGAGATTCAAAGCTTATTAATTATTAAATTAAATTTAAATTTAAAGCTGTTCATTGGCACTTTCAATGTCTGCTTATTAGTTTCTTCCTCAATAAACATTTGAGTACTTGTTATGTACACAATGCCACTCCAGTCTCTGTGAGTTTGCTAGAAACAATATAGTCTATAACTTATGGCTCCAACAACATAAAGAAGACAAGAGAGGCAAAAGCTAAGGGAACTGGACAATGACATGGAAATAATAAGGATGCACACTGGCAGGAGTGTGACTCACAGAAGGTGACCGTCACAGGCTAATCTAACCTTAGAGGTCAGAGAGAGAGGGAGGATTTCGGGGAAGATAATTCTTGAAAATTATAGTTCCATGTGCATCAAGAACACAGACAAGGATACAGCTATAGGCACATTCCAGGAAGAATAGTTCAATTTGTGGCTAGGAGGTGAGAAACACAGTATAAAGCATATATAGATACTCAAAGCAGAGAGAAGCCAAGAATAATAGTTAGAACAACAAGAAAGGTTAGGTGGGAAGAGCAACAAAAGTCTCAACAAGGTTTTATTAAACATGTAGCCAATTTGGAGCCACTGATATGTAGTCAGTGGAAGGCTCAAGTGATAGATTTTTGATTACAGACAGGTAATTCTGGAAGGACTATGGAATCATCTACTTTGAAACTAGCATGACCAGAAACAACAGAATGTTTTCAGTAATGTAAAAAGTATCAAAAATTCTGATAGGAACTGAAAGGAAGAATGAGATTTGAGGACTATTTTTCTACTACAGTCAGAACTACATGATGCTTCAGAGAGAAAGGAAACAGGATGAGTCTTACATTGACATTGTAGAGGGCAGGGTACATGAGTGGATCTGATGAGTTTTCTGCTTCACTCCAAACATAATACAAACATTTAGACAGTGATGTCTACAGGTGAAAACATCTCTTGCTGCTTCCAGACATCAAAAGAATCACAATACGAGCAGCTTAAAGTCACAACAAAGTTTCAGATCCTTTACATAGGTAGAGTTTTAATACCCAAGAGTTTTAGCACTCACCAATTATTTCCTTTGTCACAACCATAAATTCTAATACATTGAAAGCACATTTTCAAATGTATCTGAAAGTGTACTATTAGATGTCCTTAAATATGTGTTGCCTTATTCTTAAGATGAGAGGGTGCAAATCCAGCAAATGATTAAAAATTTTTAGAATACTCATACTTTCTGCACCTTACACACTTAGAAGATTGTTATGTATGCCATATGTGTTGGACACTGGGCTGTGCACTCAGGCATGCTATCCTTGATCACAAGTATTTGCTTAAGTTAAAAGATGGGTTTAGAGATTGTTTTCTACATTAGAAATGATTTAAGGAGATACAATGATGTTGCTCTTCTCAGAATATGCTAGGTTGTAGGAGTCTACTGGAGTCCAGCTCCAACCTGTTGAAGGGTTCTTGGGGGGAGGAGAGAAGAATGAGGAAATGATAGATAAGAAGACAGAAGGAGACAATAAGAAAGACACAGGATAGCTTCAAGAGAGCTCTAGACCAATACACAGCCACTTTGAGATATATTCTGAAGAGCTCTTTATACAATGCCAAGGGGCAAGGCAAAAGACCTCCTCCTTTCAAGATCAAAGCACAATGTACAGCCAAGAGTAGACCCTTCAAAATACCTGGCAACCACACCCGTGGCCAAATCATTCCATTATGCAGCCCTGCTGGGATAAAGCAAGCCCAGATTCTCTGGCCTTGAGTAATTTGAGCCCCCCACACTAGGCATCAACTCCATAAAATACGAACAGTCTTTTTGGAAATAATCTGCAGCTGTTCAGTTGTCAGTAACTGGCCCTTGAATTTTTTAATTAATCTTTATGTTTTCATAAAATGATCAATTTTTCAAGTTTTTAATGTGACCTGGCATACTATTTCATGTCAGTAGAATCCATCCCTGCTAGTAGCATGTGTAACACTTGCACATCTTCTTTATTTATAGTTTCTCACTCTCATACTATATTTTTGTGGAGCCTAAATAAAACTGTTAAGAATTGGACTTAGCAGAGTTCTCGGCACCTTCTGTTCATGATAGGGATGTGATTCAATCTCTGGAATACTACATCTTTACAGAAAAAGCCAGTTATTGGAACTGGATCTTAAGATAGTAGCTTTTCAAATATAGCTGTTGCCAATAACTGAGCAATTTGGAATGCTCCATCAAGATATTTCTTCTAAAGAATATTTTTGAAGTTTAAAGGGGCTATAGAAATTTTAGACAGATAACTTCAATTAATGAGTTCAAAAACGGGAAAAATATATCTAACTGATTTAGTTTATTCGTTAAATTATTATAATTACTACTATCAAAGAGAGACAACACTTGTTATTTAAGAGCTTAAAATCATTATAATGCTGGTGAGGAAAATAAGATGTGGACATTGTTAAAAATTAGATTTCCTTATCAGACAACTAGATAAAAGAAAATCTGAACACATGTCACATGTATGTACACACATATGCACGTGTGTGTGTGTTGTATTGGTGAGATGTCTCAGAGGGTAAAGGCAATTTCTGTGCAGTCCTGAAGGTACAGGTTTGATCCCTATAAACTTGTAAAGAGAGGGCATACTCCATAATGTTCTCCTCTGACCTCCATTTGAATGCTGTAGTACCTGTGTTCCCCCAAACACATCACACACACCCTTAAAACATGCCACATACACACGCACATGCACACATACGTTAAATAAAATAAAGCATTAATAAATATGTCATGTGTGTAGAGGTAAAATTTTCATGCATTAAAATTCCTTCATTCTCAGGTAAATATTCAGAAGATCAAGAAGTTCAGGCAAACATACCAAGCTGTGTGAAACATCACAATAAAAGATAAAATATTCACACTTTTGTACATCCTCAGTGTTTCATTTTTTTATATCAATACTAGTTTCCCACTTCGAGTATATGACACCGAATCTTATTTCTATGGGTATTTTCTGCCTTTTTGAAAATGCCGTATAAATGGAATCATACATTATACTAGGTTTTTGTTTCTAAGATTATTTCAAGATTATTATCTATTACTGAATTTATTGCACATATCTGTAGTTCACTCCTTTTTAATGATGTCCAGAATTGTTCATTTAGGTTGCACCACGATTCCATGCTTTATCCACTTACGAGTTAGTTGATTTTCTGAGTTTTTTGTTGGTTGATTGATTGGTTTTATTTTACCTTTACTTTCCATAATTGGGCTGTTATAAATGAAATGGGTGTAAATATTCTGAAGAATGATTTGTCTATGAAAGCCTACATGTCCTGAGTACATCTTGAGGAACAGGATAGTTGCATCATAAGATTTAACTTTATAAAAACCTAGAAAGCTCTTTTCTGAATGATCTCTCACATCTTGCTCCTTATTCTTTATCTCCATCAAGGATACACAGTGACTTTCAGTTTTCAGTTTAGCTTTTTGCTGGAAAGCTATCTGACTCTATGGTTACTTTGTATTTCCCTGACAAAGTATACTGAATTTCTTAAATGTTCACATATGTGAACATTAAATGTCACCCACATGTGTTAATGCTTCAACATTTGTTCATACCTTAAACTGCTGTTTGTATGTTAGGTAGCTAAAATGTTATCTTTGATTTACAAAAGTTACTTTTGCATTATGTCCTATGTTGTTCATAAGATACACGTCTTAGCAATATACTGACTTAAGATTTAACTATGTATTTCTAAATCTTTTGAACAGTGTGTAATTATATTTTGTATGAAACAATTTCTGTATATGCTGTGATTCATGTATTTTGTTCTTAGGAAATTTCACCTATTTAGCAACCTTTCCTTCTGTTTTCTAGGAGTTTTATAATGTTAGGTTTTATATTTAGGTCTATAACTTGTTTGAGGTTGTTTTGAATATGGACAGAAAAATAATTCAACATCAGAGTACTGTATTTAAAACATCAAAAGTTCTTCCAAGGTCTTTGATAACAAAATTATCTTTTCTTCATTGAATGATTTTGTTCCTATCAAGAAAAGGCGTGTGTGTGTGTGTGTGTGTGTGTGTGTGTGTGTGTGTGTGTTCCTATACTGCTCTGTTGCAGTATTGCAAGTATTTTCACATATTCTCATACATGTACCTAGGTTATGTTTAGTCTTGGCAGTAGTTAATGTAATTTCTTCTTAAATTGTATATTGACATTCATGATAATTAGCTTTTCCACATAAATTTTATATGAAGCTTGTTTAATTTCAACTAAAAAGTAGAGGAAGACATTGGGGTTATTATTGGGATAATAATATATGGTTGAGGGGGGATTGTAAATTTAACCATTTTTCTAGTCTTTGGTCAAGTATATCTCTGCAATGATATATGATTTTAAAATGAGAATTCCACCACATCTTTAGTTCCCACCACAAAAATTTGTTGCTTATTTTCTCATATTCATCCTTAAGTATGTGTGGCTCTGAAGCTATCATAAATGATATTTAAATGTTTATACTCCAAATAATTAACAAACAAGTGATGTGGCTGTGGTAGCACACAGCTTTCATCTCAGTATTTGGGAGGCAAGGGCAGCTGGAATGCTGGGAAGTTCTAGGTGAGCCTGGTCTACATGGTGAGTTTCAGGATAGCTGGGACTACATAGGAAGACCCTGTCTTCAAAACATTGCCCTCCTACCAGCATCAATTAAGGAGACCTCTTTCCAAAATCCTCTCCAACATTTGTTGACAAATGTGTTAATGATAGCTTTTCTAACTGGCCTGAGGTAGTGTCTCAATGTTAATCTGCATTTTCCTGATGATTAGGGGTTTTGAACACCTTTTAACATGGTTACTATCCATGTTTTTCTTTTTTTCTTTTGTTAATTAGTTATTCATTCCATTAGGTCACTTATTGATTGGAAGTTTCATTTTCTGGGTATTTAACTTCCGTGGTTCTTGTAAATTCTGGATATTAGCCTGTCTGGATATAACTGGGAATTTTTTTCTCTCATTTTATGTGATTTGTTTGCTCTGTTGATAATTTCCTTTTGTATGCAAAACCTTCTTCATTTCATGTAATTCTATCTGTTAGTTTTTGGGGCTAGATTCTGTGCTACTAAATTTTTGTTCAGAAAGTTTTTACCTAGCCAATACCTTAAAGAATATTCCCTAGACTAACCACATGGAGCTGGATACTAAACCCCACTTAAGGGACCCTCAGAATCAGTCTCTTTCCCCTGTTCCTATATTCCTCTAAATTACAACAAGCATCTATAACCCACCAAATAACCCAAAGCCTCCCACACCCCTCTTGGGAATGTAGGCATCATGTTCTCCAAACTGCTTCCTATTGTCTCTGGATGAAGTGTCTTTAGGGTCCCTGAGAAAATTTGAGAGAATGGCCAAGTCCTGGGAAGGCCAGCTATAACCTTTGCTGATAGATATCACCTCTCAAGGTTCAGAGGTCTTCCTTGATCAAACATGATCCATATTAACCTAGAACAAACCCACAGCTTCTTGTTTCCTGTGGGAAAAAAAACTCAAAAGTGTTTATTTCCATTTGACAAATGTAATTTTTGACTTTCATTTTAAAGTTAAAGTATTCTTAAACTATCTAGACTGGTTTATTTCATCAGTTCTTTCAATTCCATGTCTCATAACAACTGTTGTTTGCTTATCAACAATCAAAAAATTCAAAATTAACACAATAACACACAGGACTCAGACTCCCAGTGTATTTCCCATCTCTACGTGGCTTTTTCTTTCTTTCTTTTTTTTACTGTATATTTAAAGACTTTATTTTATTTTTAAACTATTTATTTCTTTCCACAACTGTCCATACCTTTTTTCTTTCTTTCTTAAGCCTACCACATTGTAAAACACCACTGGAACCTGTTTAGAGGTTTTTCTGCCTAGATCTCTTTTACTGCATATCTTTTAGCCTTTTTTGACTGCATGAGCAAACTTTAGACTGGTAAGCTATACCTGGATCACTCTGTGTGGCTCTTCCTGCTCTCAGGTCATGAAAGCCAAGACTAATCCTCGGGGCCCATTTGGTCATAGGTGTGTGACCAAGAGCTTCATTCAACCTTTCCAGGTCTCTAGAATGCCAAAGTTCACACTGTGGCAGACATTTTTTGCTTAGTTTTTTTTTTTGTTGTTGTTCCTATTTAACTTACTGGCTACTCGAGGGCTCACTAGCAGGCAGAAATTCCTAAAGTAACCGGATATGCTTTTTTCTTTCTAGCTTTCTCAAGCCCCACATGGAAATTTAAGCCCCAAGTTGGGTGCCAAACTGTAGTTGGTCATTTTCTTTACTCTTTTGGCTCTTGGGGGGGGGCACCACCCAACTCCCAAATAAAAGAATGCAATACAGCTCTGCATTATTAAAACAAATGTTCCACACCATAAACAAGTATAACACATTTTAAAATACTATTCTACAACCGGCATAGCTATTTTAATGTCTGGACACATAGACTTCAAGCCAAACTCAATCAGAAGAGCTAGGGAAGAGCCACTATCTATTCATTATTGAAAAAATCCACCAAGAGGATATTACAGTTCTAAACATTTATGCATCAAATGCAAGGGAATATTTAACAAGAAGAAAATAAGAATGAAAAGGAAGAAGAAAGAATACTCTAAAGAGTATACAGGATAAAAAAATATAAAGCACAGGCTGAAATCAAATTAGAAACAAAATGCATAGAGTATCATTGAAAGGAAGTATTGCTTCTTTGAAAAAAAACTAGCAATATTTACTAATCTTTAGCCAAGTTAATCAAGAGAAAGAGATGATCCAAAGCAATAAAATAGGAAATGAGAAAGGAGGCATTAAAACAGATACCAATGAAATTTAGAGTATCATAATGACTTAATTTAAAAATCTGTGTTCTGCTAATGGAAAAACTAAAGAAATGAGCTCAATTGTAAAAAAGAAAAATAAGACCATGAATCTGAAGGAGAGTGAGGAGTGGTGATGAGAAAGTTTGGATAGAGGGAAGGGAAAGAAGAAATGTTATAAATAAATTATAGTCTCAAAAACAAGATAAAAATAAATTAAAAAAAGAAATAGGTTGATTCCTTGACACATACACAACCTATAAAACTTAAATTGAGATAAAAGGAACAATTTAAACAGACTCACAACCCTAGTGAAATATAATCAGCAATTATAGATGTTCCCACAACAACAAAAGAAGCCCAGGGCCAGGTGGATTTGTTGCAGAATACTGTCAGGTTGCCAAAGAAGAAATAATGCCAATTCTCTTCAAATTATTCTGTAAAACAGAAACTGAAGAAACATTTCTAAATTCTTTGAAATCACTATTATCTTACACAACCATACACAGACTTAACAAAAAGAAAATTGTTGACCAATAACCCTTTGAACATATATGAAAAAATTTCAAGAAATTTAAACTGAATCCAAGAACACACCAAAAATGTTGTTCAACATGACCAAGTTGACTTCATTCCAGACATGCAAGGATGGGTCATCATATGTAAATCAATAAAGGTAAACTACCGCATAAACAGACTAAAATACAGACAACAGTTAGTAATCTCACTAGACACAAAAAAATCCAAGATTTCTTCATGATAAAGGCCCCAAGAGATATGAAAGACTTAACTCAAAATAATATAGACAGTTTTTTGCAACCAACACCAACATAATTTTAAATGGAGAGAAACTCAAAGCATTCCTATTAAAGCCAGGGGAAAGGCAGAATGTATACTTTCTCCACATTTGTTCAATGTAGTTCTAGAAGTCTTAGCTACAATAACAAGACAACTGAAGGAGATCAAGGGGTAGAAGTAGGAAAGTAAGAAGTTTAAGTATCTTTATTTGAAGATGATATGATTTTATATGGAAACAACCCTAAAAACTCCACCAGGAAATTTTGAGGACTGGTAAATACTTTCAACAAAGCAGCGGGATGCAAATTAACACACAAAACAGTAGCCTTCCTATATACAAATAACAAACAGGCTAAGAAAAACATTAGGAAACAATAGCAGTCAAAAAATTAAATATCGCCGGGCAGTGGTGGCGCATGCCTTTAATCCCAGCACTCAGGAGGCAGAGCCAGGCGGATTTCTGTGAGTTCGAGGCCAGCCTGGTCTCCAAAGCGAGTTCCAGGAAAGGCGCAAAGCTACACAGAGAAAACCTGTCTCGGAAAAAAAAATTAAATATCTTGGAATAACTCCAGCCAATTTGTATCTCCAGGATGACACCCACTTGGTCATAATGTATGAACATCTTAGTGAATTTTTTAACTTATTTTCAACCTATTTCACTGAGAATTTTTTCCCCTATTTTCACCAAAGAAATTGACCTGTAGCTTTCTTTTATTTTTGTGTCATTACATGGCTTTGATATCAGAATAATGCTGGCATTATAGAATGAATTTGGAAGTATGCCTCCATTTCTATTTCATGGAAAATGTTAGGAAAAATTAGGATTAAATCTTTCTTAAAATATTGATAGAATTCATCAGTACATGCATCCAGTCCTATTCTTCTTAGACGTAAGACTTTTGAGAACATATAAAACTACACACTCCCTGACAGGAACAGATGGACAATGTGGCTTGGGAAAGAAACAACTTCACCTATCACAGTAAATCAGCAACCTCCCAAAACTAATGTAGGAGAAGGAGAAGAAATAACAACAATCCAGGAAAAGAGAGCATTTTACTAATAAATTTGTTAGAAATGGAAAACCCCCTCCTATAGTAACTTTAGATGTAAATGTCCTCACTTAGCCATCACAACGCTGTCAGTTTGGTGTTTTTCTGGGATTTCTAACTATAGGGGTGGGTGTGTCTTTGACTCTTTTGCCTGCTCTTGAGATTCTTTTTCTGCTGTTGGGCTGTCTAGTCAAACTTCAGTGTGAGGGTTTTTGACTTGTCTTATTGTATTTTACTTTGTCCTGTTTGGTTGTTGTCTCTTGGAGGCCTGCTCTTTTCTGAAGGGAGATGGAGGGCAAGTGGATCCTGGGGAGAGGGGATGTTGAGGGAGGCTGGGAGGAGTGGAGGGAGAGAAAACTGTGGTTAAGGTGTATTGTATGAGAGAAGATTCTATTTTCAATTAAAGAAGGAGATGCAGAATAATGGAATAGATTTAAAAAAGAACTACACACACACACACACACACACACACACACACAAATCACTATTAAATGAGGAAAATAAGCTACCAAGAAAATAGCAGTTTAGCTGTCTTTATAGCTTATGAAGCCGACTTCAAACCAAAACTAATTAGAAGAGATAAAGAAGGATTCTATGTATTAATAAAGGCGGAAAACTAGACATAGCCATTGCAAATGTTCATGCACTGAATATTGGCATAATGAAGTCTATTTTTAAAACACTAAAAAGGTATAAAAAGGACACATAGGTCCTGACACAATAATAGTGGGGAATTTTAATACCCTGCTCTCATATTTAGTTAGGTCTTCCAAACTGAAAATAAACTAAGAAATTTTAGAGCTAAAACACAGTATGGATCAACCAGAATCAATAATTAGGTATAAAATATTTCACCCAACAGATAGGCAATATACTTTTTCTCAGGGGTACATGGAACCTTCTCCAAAATTAATTATGTAAGAAACAAAGTTTCAATAGATACCTGAAAATGAGTTACCTAAATATTCCATTGCCTCTCCACCTACCAACCTGGCAATGGTCCCTTTTTACTTTCCTGGTTTCTGAGGTTACTCTGGGAGATGTGCTCACATCTGAAGATTTGGAGCAAGGAGCCTCAGATGAGACAGGGCAAGCAATGTCTGTCTTTCTGGGTACAATCAGCCCTGAAAATGTGCACACAAGTAACATTACACAGACTGAGTGGATTGTACTTGTGCATTTTTGATTACACATATATGTACACTTAACAAGAACTAATGAAAAAAAAAAAAGGCCATGGGTTTGAAAAAAATCAAGGAGGGGTATATGGGAGGGCTTGGAGGGATGAAAGGAAAGGAGGAATTTGTTTAATTATATTATAATCCCAACAAATAACAGAAATAACTGTTTTAGAAATTTTTTTAAAAGAGGTGGTTCTGAAAATCCTGTCAGACAGTGATGCGGTAACAGTAGAATTCAAAAGTAAGAGCTCCCATGAAAATACCAGGAAACCAAATAGTTCATCTTTAAAGGAACAGTAAGTCCTCCAAGAAATCAGAAAGAACAAGAGCATCGAATGAAAATGAAATCACAGTTTACCAGAATCTTGGGACACATATAAGGCAGTCCTAAGAGGAAAGTTTCATACAATAAGGAATAAAAACAAAATCTGAGAAGCCCCAAATAAACAATCTAATGATGCATATCAAGGCTCCTGAAAAACAAACAGCAAATTCCAAACTATCATTGAAAGTGTAGGAGTGACTGGCCAACACAAAATGCACTCCATTGTATGGTTTGTGTCTTCTTGTTTCGTTTTGTTTTGTTTTTGCATTTTTGTCTCTTTTTTGTTGTTTTGAATTTCACTTTTTTATGGGATTATAGTATAAATACAACAATTCTTCATTAGCTTTGCTCCCTGAGAAAAACTAATTATTAATTGATATATATATTCTGTTCAGTACATATACTGCTACCTATGTATATGTTTTCAGGGCTGACCATTTGACATTAGACAACCAATTGATCTCTTCTTCTCTTGGGAAGGCTGTTTTTCTGATTCTCAACGTTCCTTAGTTTTCCATACTTCTTTGTGTAGGCCCAGTGAGCTTTTCCCTTTCTGCTTTCACAGGTTTATTGGTATTGCTTTGCGATTTTGAACGAAGTAACATGAAGTTCAGTAGATATGGAAGCTAGGGAGGATCTCAGAGAAGCTCAGGAAGGGAAAAGGTGATGAAAAAATACTGTATGAAAAAAATTTAAATGAAAAAAGGAAAGTGGGCAAACTTAAAAAACGTACTGAGATGATCATAAATAAAAAATTATTAGGGAATGAATCAATAGAATAGAGACTAAAAGAACAATAAATCAAATCAACAAAAGAGTTTGTTCTTCGAAAAGAAAATCAGTAGACTGACAAACCCTTAAGCCAGTCTGAGAGGAAGAGGTAGAAAACAAATCAATGAAATTAGATATCAAAAGTTTATCATTGCCTCAGACTCTATTGAAATCCAGACATTATTAGAGAATATTTTGAAAACTTACACACTAAAAAGATGGAAAACCTAGAGGAAATACCAAAATTAAAGCTGTAAGTTATGAATAACTTGAACAGACCCAGTGCAAGTAATGAGATAGAATGTAGCTACATTATAATGCATATAATACATTGCGACCATATTGTCCAAGAGGCAGTTATTGTTAAATTCAGGGTAACATTTGTTACTTTGGGTCCTCTCCCTCTGTTTCTGTTACACTTGATGAAGCGCTTTCCACATTTCCTATTGTGTGAAACTGCCGGTAATGAGTGAATAAGTACACCACTTAGCAATAAAAAATTCTACTTTGCTATTTCTGAAAAGCATTTTTTTATGTATAGAATGAGTGGAGTTTTTCTTTCTCTATCAATACTTCAAGAGGTTGAACTACCATCTTCTAGACTCCCTGACCCTTGATGGGGAAGGACTCAGGTATAGGAATTTTCTATTCAGTTAAAAGACATTAGATAGTTACATCTTATCTTTCATCCTAGACATGAAAAATCTCACCAATATGATTAGATCATGACTCATATGGTGTCATATGAAATAAACATTTGCTGTAACATAACTTGCATCATTGTTCTTCTGACTCACATGTGCATGGGAGTCTGGCAGATTAAACAATGAGACTGACTAAGTGCATTGATTCTAAATTACAAGACAGCAAAGGTCTAGTGATGGTGACTAAGACTTAGTTACTACTCTGAAATGTGGGTGGGAGGAGGCACATAAGTTAATCAGAGAATGGGTCAAGAAAAGAGCAAAACAGTAATGTTTTAAGCTCAATTACACTCTTTGGAAAAGCAGGTGAACTATTTTACTGATGAGAGAAAACTCTAGAATGGGCTCTTTGCTAGCATGGTGGAGTAGGGGGAATCTGGGATGAAGATTACTATTAAAAAACCAGGAAAAAATATTCCTTTCTGCTTACATTTCCTGAGTTTTCCTTTTGACAAGATTCACTACCTTTTCTTAAGTATTTGCATCCTCATAACGCTGAGATGCCTCTTTTGTTATGTTATGTTTTCAGACTTAGCTTTACTCTTTTATTATGTATTTTAAGTTAATTAAAATTTCAAACATGAATTTGAAATATATATTGCAGTATATATAAATACATAAGGCCGTTTCCCACTCATTTGTTACAGTTTCAGAAAAGTCAAATTTAATAAAACATAAATTGGTATAATGTTCTCCTCACCCAAATAAGTCTGTCTAATAATACTCTGCATCTCAGTGAGTAACTCCACCATCTACAAGCTTGGGATATGAGGACTACCCTAGTCTTCCTTACCCTTCATAGTCTGCTTCTAAAATCCAATTAGGCATATCTGAATCTCTTTCTCAATTCATTTTAAACTTTATATACTTTCCAATATACTCTGTTGAATTTATAATTATCAGTTATATTTTTACTTCCATGAAGATTCCAAAAATTAACCAAAAAATACAGAGAAATCCAAATTTTCAATTTCATATGTGAAATAAAAGTCTACAGATTAAAGTTATCTGAGAGTTAAAGAGTTAGTAAAAGGCATCAAATCTAAAATTATTGATGTTCTGTAATATTTTTTCAACTGCATTAATGACTAAAGAGATTTCAGTTGAAAGTTTTCACAGACTTGATAATAATATTCTGTATCATCTAGAAATATCCTTGAGGCCTGAGGAAAGTTCCTTTAGCAGACATAATGGATCTACCTTTTAGGTTCTCAATAACTGTGTTAATTCAATGTCTAGAGCCCAATGTGATTCATTTTTTCAAAAGTCTTGAATTTTCCCATGACACACAAGCTTACTGGGGCATTAGTTCAATACTACCATATTTAGTAATAGATTTGCAGCTCTGCAAAATTTCTAGGCAAAATTAACACCCTAGGATTGACTGTCTAGAGAGGGACAATAGACAGAGAAAACTTCTCAACTCCATTGGGGTCCTATTTGATGTCCCTGAGCCAAAACCTTCAGCCTGTGGCCTATGAATACCCACTGATCTGTTTGTGGGATGCCTTAGGATGTATTGCAGAACTGGAACTTCCTCCAGATTAAGAAAACCAGAACTTATCTTTTGCATTATATTAAAAAATGATCCTTGGTAAAGGAAGTAGTCTTATTTTTGTTTGTTTATAGAATTTAACATTTCATTCAGTAAGGATCATGTGTTCCTGTCTTTAAATTAAAAACTCTAGCAAACATGAATTTTTACCTAATTTTAGACAGCAGGCAATCCTACTTCAGGATTTCCTAGGTATATTAAATATTCTTTCCACAGTGGTCCTTTGGGATGGGAAATCAATGCAAATGTGACTTGTCCTCTTCTGTCATATTATTGCTTCTGCTACTCACTGGTTACTGTTTACCTTTTCTTATGAGTATTAAAATGGAAAGAAGACAGAGGAATGAGCTCTTTTAGGAGCCTGTACTAATGTGCACGCTATTTTTGAATTCTTTCAGAATGCCAGTTGTTTGCAGTGGTTCTTTTTCTCCTGGAACATTTTAATGTCTTTTCCAGGATTTTTGATGGCTTTTCTGCTTCAGTCCCCCAGTATGTCTTCCTGGCAGTACTTGGCTCCTTCTGTAACTGGGAATATATGAGTAATTTGTTCTTATTTAGGTCTTCTAGACTCACGTGACAAATCCATTGGACAGGACTATGACTAGCTTCTAGTTCTGCATTCCGTGTCCAGCAACCTCTGGATAAACAGGTCAATTCTGATATAATTGGACTTTCATGGAACTGCTACCAGAATGGTTAGCCTTTTTCTTGGTCCCAAGATCTCCTGGGAAGATGTCATAGCCCAGGCTATATTTATTTGGTGTGACAATTCAGGCACAATTCATCTGGGACTACCAACAATTTAAGTATCCAGACTTTTCTCTCTGACAAGTGTCTGTGGCTATCCATTGGGTGAGGTCTGTAGCTACCAAGTGTTTGTGGTGAAAACCCGCAACAAAACAAAGCTCTAAGTTTGACCTGTGCTGGGTCTTCTTATTTAGTCTATCCACGAGTTTCCTCTTGTCATTAAGAACCAAATTCCCTCCCCTCTCATTTCTCTTAACTCCCAGATTTATGGTTCTTATTTTTAAAAATGTACGCATCATTTCATGACTAGAATTTTTCACAGTTATTACGTGATTGAATTAGGTGTGAGAAACTGGTTTCTTGACACTGTCTTTGCTTTGGAGTATCTTGTCAGAGAATGTACTTAGAGATATAAAAAAAAAGAAAGATAGGAAAAATTATGTTCATGTTTTAAGTCACCATGTTCCTTTTATCTTGAGCTCTATTTTTGCATCCTTACAAAGAGTTATTTTTATATTGGAGATTTTTCTTTCCAAAAATATAGTTGTGAGGACACTGCATAGTTCTTCTTATCAGCATAGTAATTCCTATGTGCCTTCCTGACATCACAATTTACCAGAAACTGCAGTGAACTTTCTCTTCTCTCCTCAGATATAGAAACTGCAATAGTACATGCATTAACCCATTTTCTTCATCAGGAAGTAGGAACAATCATCTCTTTTACCAGATAACCTTTCTTTTTACAAATGGGGCACATAGTTTTCTAACTCCTGATTCAATTTCACCTCTTACTACATGTGTGCTTCCTAACAGAAAACTTATGTCTTCAACTTCCTTGCATTCCTTGTGAAACATAAGAACATGGCACTGTCAATGATTCTACAGCATGCACATCTTTCCAGCTCTTCATGTCTCAGGTTGAAATTATTCATAACTAAAGTATCTCATAGCTTAATTTTTGGTTTCTTTTCCTCTTTAGTGGTAAATGAGCTAGCATTCAAGATGTGACAATATGAATTGCAAATACAAATTGACACCTTGACAATACAAAATACCAAAGTTGGAGGAACATAAAAATAAACAATGATAAACTTCAAGATGTTTCAATCATTGTCTCATTGAATTTGCTTTGTTTTTATACAATTATTGTGAAATGCCTATATTTTAATAACTTTATTGCATCAATCTTAAATGTGTGTATCTTGTACCTAAAACTTAGATTTTATTACATAACTACTCCTTTATTGATCTACTAACTAATATACAGAAGCATTTAGAAACTCAATTTAATTGCTTTCCAGTTTTCTTCGAGTTAAATTTTATATTTTCTTTGAATAAAATTTATTTTTAAAACTTTTATTCTCCTCTCATACATTACGTCCCTACAGTAGTTTACCCTCCTTCCACTCTTCCAAGTCTCTCCTCCACATTGACTCTTCCCCAGATCCACTCCTCTGTTTCCCTTCAAAAAAAAAAAAAAAGGGCCAGGAATCCAGCGATATCCACTGAACATGGCCTAACAAGATACAATAAGATAGGGCACACAGATCTTTTTTTTTTTTTTTCCCAGAGCGGAGGACCGAACCCAGGGCCTTATGCTTGCTAGGCAAGCACTCTACCACTGAGCTAAATCCCCAGAGGTGGGAGAACAAGGAACTCCGTGGCTGATATGTAGAACTGAATGGTATTGTAAAATAAAATAAAATAAATAAAAACAAACAAACAAACAAAAAACCAAATATTCCACAACATTTCCCCCTTTTTGTCTAACTAAAAAGGAAAGGTTTTAACTCTAACATAGTAAAACTATATGCAATAAGAACAATTATCAGGTAAGAATTACATTTATAATGTTAAGTCCATTTTATTTGGCAGATTCAGAGAAAGTACTGTGTTATCTATCCTATCTTAGCGAGTCCAAAGTTCTGTACCTAATTCAGCTTCTATAAACTTGTGTTACAAACCTTGTCCAGTTTGGACGGCATCCTGTCAGTAGTGGAGTCAAGGGCAGTTTCTTGCCCAAATGAGGAGCTTTGCCACATTGAAAGCAAACTCCATATGGAGGTTCTTCAATGTCCATTATCCTTTTTTGAAGTAAATTGGTGCTGCCAGGAGCAGACATGTCTCATTGTCATGAAAAGCCTTATGTTATTAAGACATCTTAAATGCCCCCCCCCAAAAAAAAGACAGGGCACAAACCCTAATAACACGGATGGACAAGGCAACCCAACAGGAGGAAAAGGGTCCCAAGCACAGGCAAAAGAGTCTCTCTCTCTCTCTCTCTCTCTCTCTCTCTCTCTCTCTCTCTCTCTCTCTCTCTCACACACACACACACACACACACACACACACACACACACACACACACTGTTGGGAGTTCAACGAACACCAAGCTACACAGCCATAAGGCATATGCAGAGATCCTAGCTCAGACCCATCTAGGGTCTGCGTCTGTGTTTGTTGCTTCAGTCTCTTTGAGGCTCCTTGAGCCCTGCTCAGTTGATTCTGTGGGTCTTGCTCTCTGGTGTTCTCTACCTATCTGGATCCTATAATCCTTCCTCCCAGTCTTCTGCCAGGTTCTCCTGAATAGCTGTGGGTGTCTGCATGTGTCCCATCAGTTCCTGGATGACTGCCCCTCTGATGACAACTGGGCTAGTCAACGATCTATGAGTATATCAGGATATCATAGCAGAGTATCATTAGGAATAATTTCTCTTTCTCTCTTTTCTTTCTTTCTTTCTCTCTCTCTTTCTTTCTTTCTTTCTTTCTTTCTTTCTTTCTTTCTTTCTTTCTTTCTCTCTCTCCTTCCTTCCTTCCTTCTTGCTTGCTTGCTTTCTCGATTTCTCTGTTTCTTTTTTGTGAGTCATGTCTGATTATTTCTATCCTGGGTCTCTGGTCTGTCCTGCCTCTGATTCCAGCCCTCCAGGCGTGTAGGGCATGGACTCTCTCTAGTGGCATGGACCTCAAGTTGGACCAGTCATATTGATGGACTACACCCACAAGTTGTGGGCCATCTTTACCCCAACACGTCTTGCAGGCAGGACAGATTGAGGGTTGAATGTTTTGTGGCTAGACTGGTGTCCCAGTCCCTCCACTGGAAGTCTTGCCTGGTTTCAGAAGGTGGATGGTTTAGGCTCCATTACTAGGAGACTTTGCTAAGGTCACTCTCTTAGATTCCAGGGAGATTTAACTGCACTAGTTTTCCATGTCATCCCCCAAATGTCCCCCAATTCCAGTCATCTCTCCAAGTACTCTCTCTTTTGTACCATCTGCCTGATGCCTCCTATTCCTATCCCCACCTGCCCCCAGTCCAACCTCAAAAAACATGTGTTCAGTATTCTCCTCTCTGCTCCTTGACTTTTTGAAGACACTGTATAAATTATCACCAAGAAAGTTCACATTCAGGATTTGTCTTTTCACTTCCTATAACTTCTTTTGAATTTTTTTTTTCTGTTTGCCTGTACCATTTGAATTAAAAGCTATAGATGAAAGTTAACTAGGTCCAGGTGTAACAGTCTCAGTGTTAATTTCAGAGCTGGAATTATTGGCTTTGTACTGCATCATAACAAAGAGGGCATAGTTTGTAGTTCCATAATAGTCATATTTGTTCATCAATTTGTTGTAACATGAAATCTAAAATGATCTTATAATAAAAAATCCTGGGACCAGATATTGAGGTAAAATGCTGAAAGATCAGAGAGACAAAGGAATAAGCCACTGCCACGTATCACCTCACCAATTCCGCGAATCCTCTGACTGAAATCCTCTGAGTCCTTACCTGAAAAGCTCTCCAGCTGAAAAACAAAAAACAAAAAAACAAAAACAACAACAAAAAATCCCCGCAATTCCTGTCTCCTCATGCCTTATATACCTTTCTTGCTGGGATTAACAGCGTGTGGTTCATTACTGGGATTAAAGGTGTGTGCCACCACTGCCTGGCTCTGTTTCTCTTCTGGTCTGAATCAATCTCATGTAGTCCAAGGTGGCCTTGGACTCACAAAGATCCGGATGGATCTCTGCCTCCCGAGAGCTAGTATTAAAGGTGTGTGTCACCACTGCCTGGCATCTATGTTTAATCTAGTGACTTGTTCTGTTTTCTGATCTTCAGGCAATTTTTATTAGGGTACACAATATATCACCACAATTTGTCTTCCACATTTTAGTTAAGTGTGATTGACTGCAGTAAAAATATAATAAATGAAGTGTTCCAGCCATAATTCACAATATGCTAATTATTTTTTTTCTGAGCACTAGAATGAACCCCTTGCTAGTCTGCCCTATTGCAAAAAGTATGTAAACCATTTCTTTCACTAACATATCCATTCTGTGAACACTGTCCTACAAAACTAATCCCTTAATAATTGTCTCAGTTATTGTATCTATCATTTTGTTATCATCATGCTTGTATTCAAGTGATCATTATTTTACTTAGTAATGGCCACAAAATGAAATTGTAGTGATGCTGGAAATCTATATATGTTGAAGAGAAAGTTAAAGTGCTTTTCTGTACATGCAAAACTAAGTTGTTTCTTAAGGACATAAATGAAATTGCATGCCAAAGCTTCTAAGTTCCATGGAAAGAAAATACTTCTACCTGTGAACTTGTGATGAAGGAAAGAAACGCATGGCACTTTTCCTGTCACTCACACCTTAGTCTACAAAAGGCACGGTTACAGGGTGGATAGCAAGTGCTTAGCTAAAATGCAAAAGGCATGAAATTTGAGTGTGAGTGTACAGAAAAACTCAATACAATATAGTACAGTATAGTACAATACAATACATTATTTCTGGCATCCACTGAATCTTGTATGCATCTCTATGGATACTAAGGATTACTGTACTGTCAGGAGTGATTTGTTTCCTCATACATTTCTCAAAGTGGTCTTTTCTGTTTCATTGTGCCTCAAGTGGATGAATACAGTTAGGGAAAAGTAATGTTAGTTAAAATGCACTAATAGTTGTCTGTTTCCTTACTTCAGTCCTTCTCTTTTGAACTATTTTTTTTCTCAGAAGTCATGATCACCTATCCACATAACGTAGAATAGCTTCTTTGGCAGACTCTTTTGATCACCTATCCACATAACTTAGAATAGCTTCTTTGGCAGACTCTTTATATTGAAGTATTTCTTCCTTGAATAAAGCACTGTTTAGAGTTTCTATCTAAGTTTGCAAGATGTGGCCATATATGGCTTTAATTTTAGAATCAAGCAGGGCGATGAGGGCAAACTACTATCAGAATAAGACTAGGGCTAAGGAATTTCGGGATATTTCTTTAAAACAAGGTATTTTAAAATTTCATTCCCCTAGAAAGAAGAAGAAAGACACAATTCTGACATGAAAAACATAGACCACCAAACACTCAATACAGGTAATTACAAATTGTGTAGGGAAGTTATCCAACCTACTCAGAAATTATATAAATAGAAAATTATCTGTTCTACTTTGGGATTTGCTGAGTCAATAATAACCTTCTCATTTCCTCCTTTCTTAATGAGAACTAGTAAAAGTACATTTTCTAACCTTAATTAAGTACTTTCTCCCCCAATAGAAACAAATTCTAATTATTTATTTGTCCCTATTTATACTTTAGAAGCTCAGAGAGGTACCCAGAAGAATTAATCAACATAGTTCAATTAGTAAGCCTCCAACATTTTATGAGCAATAGCAAACATTTTAAAATTTCTAAATGCCATGTTTGGAACTAAAGAGGTGGCTCACAACACATTTGATGCTAAAGCATTAGGACCCAAGTGTGGATTCCTGCACTTAGATTAGAGTTAGATGTGGTAGAAACTCCAGCTGAAGGGGGGATACTGAGGTAGGTGGATCTTGGGCTCTCTCTGGTTCCTCAGTGTAGTGAGAATGGGGACCTCCAAGTTTAGTGAGAGACTTGGCCTGGAAAAAAAAAGGTAGGTAGAAACCGAGGATGTTTCATGATGTCAACTTCGGAATGCCACACATGCACAAACAGTTGAGCACATCTGTATACACACACACACACACACACACACACACACACACACACACACACGGGACATAATATTATCTAAGGACTACAATGGGGGAAGTAATTAAGGAGATTAAGTGTAAAAATGCAAAAAGAGCAAACAGAAACTCTCTTGAATCTCTCATAACTAAAAAGTAAACATCATTTTGTTTCTAATTTTATTATATAGGGAGCAAAGAGGTGTCTCAATGGATGAAAATGCCTGCTGTGCAAGTCTGACCATGATAGTTCAATTACTGGATCCCACTGTGAAAGGAAAGAACAGACTACTACGATTTTTCCACATCCTGGCCCATACTTACATATATGCCACTCTCTCTTTCTCTCTCTCTAATAATAATAATAATAATAATAATAATAATAATAATAATCCATTATAAATATGTAGTAGTGGGTAGTGTTTATAATTTTGCTAGTTTTATTTGATGCCATAACCAAAACTCTGGGTAGTAAGTTGATAACTGAAATATTAAATACAAAGAAAATTTATAATGATTCTGAGAAATGTTAGGTCAATAGCTGGAGGGATTTTCAAATCTTTTGGAAAGACTTTAAACCTAAACTTTCAGAACCAAACTATCCAGCTGGAAATTGTAATTGCACATTAGAGTGGGAAAAGTTTTGTTCCCAGAATAATCTTGTTTGAAGAACCTTAGGCTCTCATGACAAAATTTTCCATCATGAAATTATTTTTGAAATAGTGAGCTAAACAAATTCTTCTCCTGCATATTTGATACACATTTAAATATATCACATACATTATGGTACTTAGAAAATGGAGTGAAATATGCAAAGATTTTGAAAGGCTTTTGGGGTCGGAGTGATAGCTCAGTTTCTGGGCACGCTTGGGGACCTAAATTCAATCCCTCAGAAACCATGTCAAAAATAAATTCACATGGTAGTGCAGGCTTGTAATCTCAGCACTCAGAGGAGAATCTGGGAGGATTTGAAAGGCTTGCCCAATCAGCCTAATTGGCAAGCTCCAGGTTAATAAGATAGCCCGTCTCACAAAATAAGATGGATAGCTCCTGATGAATGATACCTTAATGTAATGATGCATTACACACACACACACACACACACACACACACACACACACACACACGTACACACACACACACACACATTTATAAACAGTTGGACTCTTATACACATGAATGTGAACATGCATGTACACATACTCTTAAAAATAGAAAAAGAGAATGAAAGAGAGAGAGATAGTTCTTTGACCATACTCTTTCAGACTTTTTGTCTTCCACATGAAGAGCACTTTCATGTTATACATTGAAGGCGGAGACATAAGTAGAAACTGAATTCTGTCTATGAGCTGAATTGTATAGGTTTTACTCTAACGAGCATCTAAATTACCGAAAAATTATATAGTTAATTAAAAAAATACTCATTTCAGACATTATGAGGGTATGCCCATCTTGATTTTGTTGTTTGTCCAAGGTAGATGTGTTTCATTCCAGGATGCAGTCACTGCTCTTTTTGTGGTTTCTCGGAAATGGGGAAGATTAACCACCTGCTCTGACATGTCAGTACCTAAGCTTCCAGCTCTTTCCAGAGAAGCACATGTACTACTCACATTTCTCCTTGCTACTTCAGGTTTCTACATGCTCTTATCCTGAGCATGCTGAGTTAAACCTCAGGAATAGACCAAGAATTTGAATGGTGACTCCCTACATATTTATCATTCTCATTTTGCTCAGGGATCTTCCAGTGTTTCTTCTTTGATTTCACAGCCATGTAACAGCATTGAATGCTGTTATCAAATCCAGCTATCCAAACAGACTCTGCTCCTTAAAAGCCAGCTCTTGTTGATACACCAAAGAGTCATGGTTCTTTCCATAGCATAGCTCTATGTAGTTTTCAGAGCACATTTTAGTCATTGACACTGAACAAAAGCAAGTGTAGAATTTAAAATAATTGAAAATATTTTGTGTTTAAAAAAGTAATGCATCCTTATTAAGACAACTTGAAACTTAAGAACAGGAAAAATCAAGTACATGTATTTGCAAGATCCTTTAATACTTGGCTACATTTTCTACTGGAATATTTCTAGAGCCATGGAACTGACAAATGCATAGAAACAGTTACATGTGTAGCAAAGAAGGCCACTTGCCTCTGTCACTAAGCCATACTACTAGTGGATTTCTACATTAAGAAGCCGTCTTTTTTAAGTGGTTTTCATCAAGTTTACTTGAATATTCTGTTGTTTGCACTAATCTTCTATACATTGTATGTTTCTATAAATTTACATGATTTTCTGGTACAATTCTGTTTATAAATATATTATTACTAAATATTATTTCCATAGATTATATTTAGAACATATATAAACATATTTAGGACTAGCAATGCACATTGGGGTAGATATGTATGTAAAAATTCTATGTAGTGATAATTTTATATTGTGGGAACCAAATACCCGACAGAAACAAGTTAAGGGTGGAGAGGTCTATTCTGGCTCACAGTTCATGGATACAGTTTATCACTGCAGTGAAAGTGTGGAATGATAGTGGTTCAAGAGAAGTATGGTTGCAGCCTTGTAGTTGACTAGAAAGCAGGGCTCAGACTGGAAACATGGGTATATTTTAACCTTCAAAGGCTGGTCCTCAGTCTGCCATTTCTATATCCCAGCCACTATATATTAAATATTCCAAGCCTCAAAAATCCAAACCACCAATTTAAGACCAATTATTGAAACATATTATAGGATATGTTTCACAGCCAAATTGTGATATTCTGTTCCTGGCTTCTTCCATAATGCATTCGCCATTTTATAAGGTAAAATGCATTCAGTCCAACTTCAAATACATTCCCCCCACCAAATCTACAGGAACCCAATATTACTCAAAATTCCAAAGTCTGTTTTAAGACAATGCAAACTCTTAACTTGGAACAGCTGTGGTGGTGATAGAACCAAATTATATCCACTCTACAGTGGCATTGAGTAAATCACCCCATTCTAAATGGGATGGAAAGCAGGGTAGCCAAGAGAGAGCCGACCAAACAAAACCAAAACACAGGGGAAAATATCAAATTCTCTAGCTGTAGTGCCTACATCTGGAATAGTAGTCTCTGATCTTAGAGAAACCAGTGAAAGAAACCAGTGAAAGAAAAAAGAGATGAAGACTTGGGCGTTTCCTACACTCGAGATTTTAGCATGGTCCTAACATGCTTCAGCTGCCAGGGGAGTTCTCAAGCAAAATCATACATTTAAAAAGAAATGAACCAGCTACAAGCATCAGTCGCTGGTGAGGAACAGTCAGAGTCAATAACTCCCTCATGTCCTTGTCCAGTTAGATTCCACGGTGAGATAGAGGCTGTCAGTCAACTGTGCTTCTTCGATCATTTTCCCTTTAAGGGTGAGCAACATCCTTCGGGGCCCTACTTCTCATGAAGCACTTTCATCTTCTTTGATGAAATTCATCCAATATTTCAAACACAGAGGTAATTTTATTAGTTCTCATCTTGCTTGAATATGTAACTCAGTAAGAACAGAGCATGTGTATAAAAGAATGCACTTGTATTATTGCTACGCTAAACTGCTTTTATATGTTCTGCCTCCACCGTGTGACTGGTATTGCTCTGTTTCCCAGGTTGTACTTTCTACTTCCTTGTGGATTTTTTTTTTTTTTTCTTTTTTTTTTTTTTTGGTTTTTCGAGACAGGGTTTCTCTGTGTAGCTTTGCGCCTTTCCTGGAACTCACTTGGTAGCCCAGGCTGGCCTCGAACTCACAGAGATCCGCCTGCCTCTGCCTCCCGAGTGCTGGGATTAAAGGCGTGCACCACCACCGCCCGGCTCCTTGTGGATTTCTTCCTTCAAGATTTTTGAGTCTTTAAAAGAAATCATTAAATCAGGAAAGAACTATTTGAGAATGCCAAGACATAATTTTATGTCTTGGCCCTCTTCACTAGGGCCAAAATTTCCTTTCAAATGAAATTATAATAATAGTAATTATACTAAATTTTTACGTAGAACTCATTTTTCACAGACAGACTTTTCATTGCTATGCTATCTGATTGTTTCTTTGCTGGGCACAGTTATCAAGTACACTAAGATAGCGCTTTACCATGGTATGTGTCTTTGAGTGAAAGAATTCGAAATCCAGTAAAGTGGGCTATGATTCCTTAAATTTATGACTGCAATGGGCAATATTCAAGAATGGAGGATGAAGAGATTCAAAGGGAGATTTTTCTTTCTTATCAGGAAATCACGTATGCCACTCAGAAGTAATGCCTTTAAAAATTGGATCATCTGGCTTACAGAAAAATAAGAGTGCAAATACATATAGCCAGAAAGTAGGTAACTACCTGAGCTCACAGGGTGTATGGTGACCACAGTTTAGCCAGTGGGAGAGAAACTAATAATGGATATGAGTATGGTGTTTCTTTTTTATGTAACAAAATGTTCTAGAATGGACTGTGGTGGTGGTGGTTCCATAACTTTTTGATGACTCAGGATTGCTAGATCCCATAATTTAAAAGTCTCAGCTGCATAATATGGAAATTCTACCTCAATAGATGTGCTTTTAAAAAATAAAATGAAGGATACAAATTAAGTTGTGTGGAATCTGTAGTCCGTGAAGATGAAGAATCACTATCATTATTGAAAGTGAAGTGTACTTCTTTCAATGTCCCCATTGAGACTAAGGTAAGCTTGGTGCACAAGTCATGCCATGCACAGAGCACACTATTTCAGACCATTTCTCCCCATCCTTTTGTGCTTAGGTTGCTTCCACTGTCTCTTGATGCTCCCTGAGCACCACTGTGAGTGATATATTCAAATCACTACTAATTATAGTTTAGAAGTGTTCAACATTACCAGCTTTCAGGGGAATGCAAATTGAAACTACTTTGAGATTCTACAACACTCCAATCAGAATACTATTATCAAAAAAAAAAATACCAAATGGCAACAAATGCCGGCTAGGGTGTGGGGAGAGGAAAACTTATTCACTGTTTATGGCAGTATAAACTGGCAAAGCCATTATAGAAATTAGTGTAGTTGTTCCTAAGGAAGAAAGAAAAAGAAAAACGATATGACCCAGATATATCACTCCTTGGAATATACCCAAAGAACTCTTAACACTACTATACAGATACTTGCTCAGTCGTGTTCATGGCTGCTCTTTTCACAGTAGTCAGAAAATGGAATTGACCTAGCTGTCCATCAACAAATGAATAGACAGTAAAAAATTTGTTACCTATATACAACACAGTGTCATTCAGCTATGAAAAAAATGAAATTATGAAACTTTCAGGTAAATTAATAGAATTAAAAGGAATTATACTAAGTGGGATAACCCAGGCCCGGAAACACAAAAACATTTTCTCTCATATTTGGATCATAGCTTCAAATTTTAGTATCTGTGTTTTTAACTTGGAATACCTATAAAAATCAGGAAGCTAAATGCTCATTGGAGTTGAAGATGGTTTGGTAGAGGGGTCATAGTAGAGCAGGGATAATATGAAAATAGAGAAAGGGATACTGAGAAGGTATTAAGCATGGATGGGGTCCATGAAATGGAGAGGTGAGTGTGAACAGAGAAAAACTTAACCCAAATAAAGGATACAATACAAAGCTATATAGAAACCTATTACTTTGAAATCCACAAAAATATAAGAGCTGGAATTGCGATTTCCTGCGTGGTTCGATGATAAAGAACCCAAGAGCCAAGAGTAATTAAACCAAATTACCAGTGCCAGGTGTGGGATAGACGCCACAGAGCTCCACACAATACAGGCTCTTGCTATTATTCTTGGATGCTTATTAAAGTAAATGACGCACTATTGCTGAAGATACCAGATGCTTTCACTGCAAGATATAGAGAAATCAACTGGAAATGAGCTGGGAGATTCCTCCCTGGCAGTCAGCTTTCATCATATTGTCCAATGGAGGCTGCCGAGGAGGAAAAGATGCCAACAGTCATAATGATTGGGCTGAGATCCCTGTGAACTACAATACCAGCCTGCCAGGCAAGAAGTTTCCACTGGTACAATAGTGGTATGACTGTTTAGAGAGCAACCAAGTACTCTGTGGTTGGTTTTGAGGTACCTTCTACATGAAAGAATCCATGCTTTGTAGTGTAAATCTGACGTTTTAAAACATGGGTAAGGAGGTCCTAGATCATGGCAGGATCTTACTACTGTTGCTTAGCTAACCTGACACAGTCCAAGGTGCCTTCTAAATGCAGATGTTTGTCTACAGATACTCTAAAAAACACTTGTCTTAGTCTTAATCAGAGAAATTTCTCTTGGCAATGAATGAGATCTGTATTGGTTAAGTCAGTGCAGAAAGAAGAGAATATCTGGTCTCATCTCCTGGCCACTTCCTTGGTTAAAAATCTCTTTTCTTGTGGTAGGCAATAGTTAATGCAGAGACTCCTAACTGGTGAGAACAAGTGACTGTGTGTGCTCAGCCCTAAATGGGGCATCAGTGTTGTTTTCCCCACAGCTTTACATATTGGTAAACATTGTATTCAAATACAATCCTTTAAGAGCATCCAGAGAGTGTTTAATTGAAAGCATGGTAATTTCGGGTTATTTTGCTGCAGACCTTAAGGGACTTTTAAGGCAAAACCTATTAAAATGAGTTATGTTATTTCATTTAAATAAAAATATGATGACTAAATTATTATCTGGTGTTCTCATCTGAAGGTGGTTCCTTAGGTTCTGACCCTTCATTTCAATACTAATTTGGAACTGTATGCTGCTGATAATTCCACATACTATTTAAACCTCTTTGAAGGGTGACATTTGCAGATACTGACAAAGAGAGTCCTCTTACTTTTATGGTTTTAAAATAACTTAGATTGATGGTATCTTTTTAACATTGTGTTTCTGCAAAGCGTGCCTGTTGAGACGGCTGTGGAAGTTTCATCTGCATCACAAACGTGGTACTTTCTGAAATATTTCTTTATTACCTGGAATATTTCTTTATTTTTTATTACTTCTTTGTACTTGACTTAGAATTATTTTTATACATGTCTGTTTTCAAATTCTATTTGCATTTCATTATGGGAAAGCTTTTGTTGAATTTTTTTTTTAACTCAACAATTGCTTATTGGCTTACTCCACATGGCTTTCTCAGCCAGTTTTTCTTATACCACCAAGGACCACCTACCTACCCAGGGGTAGCACCACCTTCACTGGGGTGGAGCCTCACACATTAATCACTAATGAAGAAAATTCCCAGAGATTTGCCTACTGACAATCTGATGGAGACATTTTCTCAATTGAGTTTCCTCTTCCCAAATAACTCTAGATTTGGATCAAGTTAATTGGAAACCAACCGGGAGAAGTGACATAAATTTTAAATGACTTTATTGTGGTGTGATTTACATATAATATATGATCCAATTTTAAGTTCAGAGTTAGATTTTGATGCATATATTCACTCACATAACCACTAGTGCAACCAACATTTACACCACCATGAAGTGCTTCCCTGGACCCTTTGTTGGTCATTTCTCCAATCTGAGTTTCAGGATGATTTCCTTCATTTCTCTATACGCTAATTTTGCCCAGTACAGAATTTCACAAAAATGGAGCCAAATATGAGCTGTTTGGGGTTGCTTTCTCTGAATATAAAATTTTAGTGACTTGTGAGTCATTAAATTGATATATTTTCTACAGTTTATTGGCTTTTTCTCCAGAAATGATTCTGTTTATGACTATTCAGGATGCATTCATATGTTGATGAACACTTGAGCTATTGAGAACTGAAATACTTGACATTTATAGATAAAGTTATGGCAAAATTCTTTTCAAATTGTTTGCAGCTTTTTTGTAGTTATAGGTTTTAATTTCTTTAAGAGCAGCTATCTAGTAGTGAATTACAGAGAGTTGTGATAAATGCACACATAACTGTATAAGAAGCTGCTAAATGATTCCCTCAAATAGGGACATTATTTATATCTCTACTATGAATGTATAAAATTTCCAGTTGTTACATATTCATTTTAGCAGTTGGTGTTTTAAATATTTAATTTTAACCATTCTTATTTGTGTTCATACTATCTCACTCTAAGTTTAATTCAAATATGTCAGATGAGTATAGATATTTTTTAGTATGTTTTGAAGTTTTTAATCTTAGATATTTAGATATCTTCTATCAAAAAAGAATTGCTTATATTTTATTGGTTTTTATATTAATAAAACATAAGAATTCATGTGGATACAAATCTTATAGATATATGTAGTAACATGTATGTGTATGTAAAATCCAATTATTTTTCCCAGATTGTGACTTGCATTTTTATGTTCCAAATGATTCCTATTTTAAAAATAGATTTTCATTTTAATGAAGACTATTTTTTTCTTTTAAAGTTTGTGCTTATGTTCTACCTAGAATATTTTTCCTTGACTTTACTGATGATTTCTTTATTTGTCACCTAAAGTTGCTCTCTACTTTCTTTATTTTCAGGAGTACAATCTGTAGTAGGTTATTTTGGGTTTGGGTGAGATAGAGCTGGTGTTTAGTTTTTTATGTTGATAAAAATAATATTATTTTCTCAAGGATTCTTTCTTTTCTCATTGATTATTTTATGTTTCTAGAAAACTTATTAATACACATAATGATATTTGGCACCTAATATTTAATTTTGTTGCTCTCTATATTTGGCGTAATTGAATGCCAGTTTGCTTTTATTCTTGTAGCTTTGAAGTAAATATTAGAATTAAACAATGTTAGGTTTGTCACTTTAAGACTTTTTGCTCAAAAACTTAGCAACTGTTTTAATTATTTGTTCAAAGAGTAAATTGAGTGAGAAGGGATTTGCTTTGGCTCACAGTTCAAGAGTACAGTCCATGATGTAGGAAATCCTGGTAGCAAAAGCAGGAGAAGGCAGTGAGTCATCTCATACCTAGTAAGGAAGCCAAGGGAGTAACGTGGGACTCAGCCTCTATATTAAATCCAGGACCCCCGCCCACAGTTAAGGTGAGTCTTCAGACCTTAGTTACCCAGATCTAGGTAATCCTTGGAGGTTTGCATTCTGCACAGCTCTAGACTCCGTTGAGTTGATGATAGTTACCATTGCAGTCACTGTTTTAGCTCCTTCATGTCCGTGTTTTTTTAGAAACAGCTTATCCATTTTTACAAAAAAATCATATAACCTCCCTCCCTTCTTTCTTCTGTCCTCCTCCTCTTCCTCATTTCCATTCATAGTCATTCTATGTATTTGTTTGTTTGTTTGTTTGTTTGTTTGTTTGTTTGTTTGTTTTTGAGTAATGGCATGCTGTGTTTTCTGCAGTGGCTCTACTTTCACACTTTCTGAAACAAGTTGCAAGGGTTCTAGCTTTCCCACATCCTTTCTAACACATTCAATATTTCACTTCTTGTTTTCTTGGTAGATGCCATCCTGATACATTTGGTGTTTCCCTGGACTTTTATGCCCATTTGCCTAATGATTGGTAATTCTTGGCACATTTCATATGCTTATTTAGACTTTTTTCAAAAGTTATCTATTCAAGTTTTTTTGCCCATTGTTGGTAAGACTATTTGGCCTTCATGTCCTATTGAATTATGGGAATTGTGTGTATAATTTAGCTATTAAATCTGTCCTAAATATAGTTGCTTCTTTTTTTTTGCTGTGTAGAAGCTTTTTAGTTTTATGAAGTTCCATTTTTTCTGATTTTGCATTTGTTATTTATGATTTTGATGTTATATTTATATACTGTTAACAAATCTACATATGAAAATACAGTGTCATTATGTTTATTTTAAATTGCTCTCTTCTATGGATTGAAGGCTTGGTGTCTAAATTATTTACCTATTTGGAATTTGTTTTGTATATTGTATATAAAAAATCAGTCTTAGTCTTTCAAATAAAGTTACACAGTTTCCCCAAAACTATTTTTTTCAAAATAATATCCTTTCTTTAGTTTTTGTTTTGGGTCCATATATCTAAGATCATTTAGCCATGTATTCTGTTTGTCTATACACCTGCCATTTTGCTAATGCCATGCTTTTTAAAGCAGCATATCCTTGTATTATATTTCAAAATCAAAAAGTGTTATGCTCCCATATTTGTTCTTCTAGCCTGTGATGGCTTTACATAACATAAACCGTTTATGTACCTCCAGGATGACTGTAGCACATATGAAAAGCTATGCTATGGAAATAATGTCAATGTCCATGAACATTAAGATGGAGGAAAAATATGTGATCCTTAATGAATACAATATTATTCATTCCTATAAAATAAGAGAGTCCTGCTTATATGTTGACCTGAATAGCTCTGAGAAATATTTTTACTAAGTGAAATTGTTCAGTTGTAAAAGAAAATATGGTACATGATTATAAACTGACTAAATTGATAAATCCAAAGAAAGAAGAACAGGATGGGAGTTGTCAGAGTCTGAGGAGTAAGGGAAAGGAAAGGGATACTGCTTTTCAGGGGTGAAGCATTTCCATTATGTAAGAAGAGTGACTTGTAGATGTTGGTAACAGCACATCATTTATTTTCATAACTATGCTGCATGATTCACTTACGAGGAATCAATATCCTCAAGAAAGATCAGTATATGGTGGAAGATATTCCCTTACATTTTTTTTACTTTTATTGCCAACTTTTGGAAAAACAATGTCATTATCTAAAGAAAGGAATCTTAATCACTCTTGAAGCCAAAGAAGAAGATGCTTTAGGGAAAGAATTACCTTCAGCTGGTACCTTTCAACTCATTGTGGTGTATATGTTCAATATACAACTTCCAAATTAAAATTCAACAACACACTTTTAAATGTCTACATATTCACTATTATTTTTTCTAATTTTTCTTATTTACATTGTAAAATATAAGTTTCCTGGGCCAAAATATCTAACTAGTGTATCCTTTTGTTATGTATGTATGCATAATGAATAGTTTAAATGAAAAAAATTAAAATAAGCCTCACAATATTAATTTAAATATAATGTTCGATGTTTTTAGTTTTATTGGATTAACACATTTTGAAATAATTATATTCATACTGAGTCTGGCTTGTAAGCTGAGGGTTATATTTATGCTTTCTGCAAGTCTTCTTAGCAATATTTTGTTGATTTAATATATTGGTCTTGCCAATGCCTGAGCAAATGCATTCTGAAGTAGTCATACATTTTAAAAACAAAAGTTGTAAAAGTCTAAAAGAATTTTAAGATGGCTTTAGACTAAAAAAAAAAAATCAAGATAATATGCAAAAACTTAATCTGTTCCTCTAGCAACTGTCGCCAGTGATACTTGTTTGTGGAGTGATGACAAGGAGCTAGCAGTGGGGAGCCAAAACTCCTGAGATCTGCATTAGGTCTCCCGGGAGGAGCTAATGTCTTCCTCCTGAATGCATGTATATGTCTATCCCAAGACACCAGGAGGATCAAAGGGACCAAGGAAGACAATCACTACAATAATAGAAGAACCCAAGACATTGCTGTTCGACTAGATAATTTAGCCATCATTAGTCACAGGTGATGAGATGGGATAGTTGGGAGAAATCACTTTTGGAAAAGGGAAAATGAAGCTGATACCAAATGCTATTCTAATGCCACCTCACGAAACACAAAAGCACAAAACTGAAAAACAAACAGATCTGAAAGCAAAATAAGGATGGTGCAGAACAAAAGTCATGAATATTTATTGGAATTTGTAAATGTCTAACATCCAACATATAATATTTACAATATTTGGAATATAATAAGAACATCAAGTATGAAAAGAAGTAAGAAGGTGCTCCCTACAGACACCCAACTGATATAAGTATAGATTAGGCAACAAACATCTTAGAACCATGAACCATGTGTTCAAGAAAAGAGAGAAGAAATGGTGATGTCCTAAAGTCATGAAGACTGCAAAAGTCTTCAAAACTAAATTCATAGAAAGTGCAACTACAATGTCTATAAGTTCACTGAGATTAGTGCCATGTGCTGTAATACACTGAATTCAGCATGGTTAAATATAAAACACTAGGATCACACATTCACCTTTTTAATTCTGCCTGAGATTTCTGCTTTTGGGACAATTGAGTAGACATTTTTCTCTGTTCTCATTATGTATAAGTAGCAATTCTAGATGTTGTATCTAAAACAAGCAATGGGACACACTGCAGAATGGAAAGTTAAGAGTGGCTGCCTACTGCCTTACAACTCCAGGAATTGCATGGTAGACTATTTCCCGAGTTTCTTTATATCCTCACATATCCCAAACCTTGTCAACAGATATTCAAATTCTTAAGGATGGGTCACAGACACCCCCTTTCCCCAAAAGAAAGAAGTCTTTTCTCTCTAGACAGAAAAAAAATAAAATAAAAAATGGACAGCTTGGAAAAACAGAGCTCTTTTGGACAAGAGCCACACTCCTCCAGCCAAACACCTCAGGAAAGGAGGAGCAATGCATCTCTAAGAAAACACTAGTTAAGAGCCTTGATCGAAGAAATCACTAACCTGCCACTTGTAAGGTATTGGCCAAGAAGCTCTGTGAGGGCCACATTTTCTTCAGGGACAAGCAGTAAAGGACTTCTGCACACATAAGATGTCAGAGGAAACTGAGAGGAACATGAGTTTCCCATCACCTCTCAGGAGTGAGGTGCTCACCCCTGCCTCAGGGGGAAGGAGGAGGAGGAGGAAGCTTGTTGGAATAAGGAGCCTGAACTTACTCTTCCACAGCACAGTGATAAGGTCTTCCAAATACCTTCCAGGGTTTTTTTTTTGTTTTGTTTTGTTTTTTGGAAAATAGCTGGAATAGAAGTTTAGATGAAATAAGCATCCAGATTTCTTGCAAGCATTACTTATTATACTGAGAAACAAGAAAGTCAACAAGAAAATCATGTTAGCCACTAACACAGCCATTCTCAACCTGTGGGTCATGACCCTTTGGGGGGGTTGAATGACCTTTGCACAAGGGTCGTCTAAGACCATCAGAAACACTGATTCTGACATTATAATTCATGATGGTAGCAAAATTACAATTACGAAGTAGCAACAAAAATAATTTTATGATTGGGGGTCACCACAGCATGAGGAAATGTATTAAAGGGTCGCAGCATCAGGAAGGTTGAGAACCACTGCACTAATGCAAAATAATGGAAATAACAAACTTTATGGACACAGATTTTAAAGATGACATCATTAAAATGCATCAATAAGTGATTATTGAGAGTGTGAAACAATGAAAGACAGAAAATATTAGCCAGGAAATAGCCTTAAGAAACACAGAAGAGTAGCCGTCCAGTCATCCTTGTTCCACAACTAGTATTCTCCTATGAGTGGGTACATACCATGTTTGTCTTTCTGAGTCTGGGTTACCTCACTCAGGAGGATTTTTTCTAGATCCATCCATTTGCCTGCAAACCTCATGATGTCATTGTTTTTCTCTGCTGAGTAGTATTCCATTGTGTATATGTACCACAGTTTATTTATCCATTCTTCAGTTGAAGGGCATCTAGGTTGTTTCCCGGTTCTGGCTATTACAAATAATGCTGATATGAACATAGCTGAGCAAGTGCCCTTGTGGTATGATTGAGCATTCCTTGGGTATATGCCCAAGAGTGGTATAGCTGGATCTTGGGGGAGATTGATTCCCAATTTTCTAAGAAAGCGCCATATTGATTTCCAAAGTGACTGTACACCAGGGAGGCTACCTGGAAAACAGGACCCCAAGAAAGACACGGGCATCGCCCAATGACGGAGAAATGGATGAGATCTACATGAACAGTCTGGACGTGAGTGGGGGTCATGAGGGGCGAGGGTTGATGGAAAGAGAACATGGGGGAGCGGGAGATCCCAACTGGACCAAGAACAGAGAGGGAACACAAGGAATGTTCATGATAAATGAAGACCACATGAGAATAGGAAGAAGCAAAGTCCTAGAGAGGCCCACAGAAATCCGCAAAGATGCCCCTACAATAGACTGCTGGCAATAGTTGAGAAATAGCCCGAACTGACCTACTCTGGTGATAGGATGGCCAAACACCCTAATTGTTGTGCTAGAAACCCCATCCAGTGACTGAGGGAACTGGATGCAGATATCCACGGTCGGGCCCCAGGTGGAGCTCCGGGAGTCCAATTGGCGAGAAGGAGGAGGGTTTATGAGAGCAAGAGTTGTTGGGACCAAGGATGGATGGAATACAAGGACGAGTGGCCAAACGAATGGAAACACATGAACTGTGAACCAATGGCTGAAGGGCCCCCAACTGGATCAGGCCCTCTGAATGGGTGAGACAGTTGATTGGCTTGATCTGTTTGGGAGGCATCCAGGCAGTTGGACCGGGTCCTGTGCTCTGTGCATGA
>CABHPQ010138974.1:0-13252 GCA_902168405.1 Peromyscus aztecus
TATAGGTAAAACTATTTTAAGCTTTAAGATCTCTCAACTCATGAAGTTGTCTTGGGATGGTTCAGTAGTAAACTTGAGTTCTTGTATGTTTGAAAGTCAGTCACATAAGTCATTATATTTATAGTAACCTCAGGTCCTACCTGTTTATTTATAAAATTTATTTACGTGTATTTGTGAGACATTAAGATGGCTCATCAGATCCAAGCACTTTGCTGTACAAGCCCGACAATGAACTTGATCCTGGGAACCCATGGTAGAGAGAACCAAGTCCTGAAAGTTGTCCATTGACCAGGACCAGGACACTTAAGGTGTAGCATGTACCTGGACTAACATATCAAACACAACACACACACACACACACACACACACACACACACACACACACACACACACACTCTCTCTCTTTCAGAAACAGTATTTAAAGGATACTTTAAAATGATAAAGTATCCTTATTGTTGATAAATTAACATAGGCCTAGATTTTTTGGTTTTTCGAGACAGGGTTTCTCTGTGTAGCTTTGCACCTTTCCTGGAACTCACTCTGTAGACCAGCCTGGCCTCGAACTCACAGAGATCTACGTGCTTCTGCTCCAGAGTGCTGGGATTAAAGGCATGCGCCACCACCGCCTGGCTTAATTCTTTTTTTTTTTTTTTTTAAAAGATTTATTTATTATGTATATAAGTATTCTACCTGCATGTGTGCAGGCAGGCCAGAAGAGGGCACCAGATCTTACTACAGATGGTTGTGAGCGGTTGCTGGGAATTGAACTCAGGTCCTCTCGAAAAACAGCCACTGCTCTTAACCTCTGAGCCATCTCTCCAGCCCCACCACCTTATTTCTTAATTTGTATGATAACAGCATGTTCTGAAAAGTTCTGACCTGTTTTATCCTCAGAACTAGTTTATTCTGGTAACAATAAAAACAATATTTGTAAAGTATGAGACTTAGAATATTTTTGCCTACTATGAGGAGAGGATGCATAAAACATTTTGTATTTGATTGTGATTTATAAGGATAATTTTGAATATTAATACATACTAGGCTATTGTGCCTGTTGGAGTTGCTTGACATGTAATAAAGACCCTTGAGGGTTGAGTAATAACATTAATATTTGGATATAATGATAAGAGACATCTTTTCGTTTTGTTTGCTTTTGGAGACTTTCTCTATGTAGCCCTGGCTGTCCTCAGAATTGCATTGTAGACCAAGCTAGCCTTGAATTTACAGATCCTGGCTGGGAATGAAGGCTTATACCACTATGCCTACCCATGTTTAAATTTTTTGAGGCAAAGTCTCAATATGTATCCTTGGCTGGCCTAGAACTTGCTTGCCTCTGATTCCGGTGCCCTGGAATTAAAGGTGTGTGCCACCACACCTGGCTGAGGTCTTTTCTTAAATGACCACTAAATACCAATGTTGATTGTGCTTTGAAAAAGTAGAATAACCGTGTAGACTAAGAAATTTGGGCCAGACTTACTTTTTGAGACCTGGTCTTTAGTAGGCTAGGGTGGCCTTGTCTTGATCTACTTAACCCCCAGAAGGCCACTTTCCTGCTTATTACTGAAACATAAAAAATTTAAAACATTGCCTCTTTGTTCCTCTTTGTTTTGATTCAGAATTCAAGAGTTACCTTGTTTTTCAATTCAGACCTTTGATTTCAGTTTGCTATTTGACTCTTGTCCACATGAACTAGTTTTATTTGTCCTTTTTGGCCCATGTCTATATGAACTAGTTCTAAATCGTCATTATTATTTAGTTTTCTTTTTGTTAAGCTTTACTGGCTTTTGGAATTATGATTCTTTGTGTATCATAGATTCCCTATTATTCTAGATAATTTTTGTGTTGGAACTGACACCCAGGCAGGGGCTCATGCTAGGCAGTTGCTCTACTACTGAGCTGTTCCTTTCCTTACAAATATTTGTTTGGTGTTTGAAAATAGTTTTTCTTTGGTATGATTTCAGCAAATAGATCAGGCCCTTTGCTTAATAATCTTTTGTATTAATTTTTACTTGATCTGTGGTTTTTCCTCACAGTGTGATAATTATGCAGTTAGATTTCATTTCTCAGTTTTTAAGGTATATTTTGATAAGTGTATTCTATTTTTGAGTAAAGACTTAAGCCTTTTTGTGGATAGCAGTGAGACAACATGTAAGGAAGGGTTTGCCATCAAGCCTAAAAAATGGTTTGGTTGAATTAATTTACCTTGTTTTTAAATTTTAAATTAATGAATTAATTGATACTTTTTGAGCCAGTTTTGCTGGGTAGTTTTCCTGGAATTCATGTATGTAGACCAGGCTGGTCTCACACTTGGTGCCTTCTAATAGCTGGGATTCCAGGTGTGTGCCTAGTAAAATATCACTTATCTACCAGTTATTTTCTCCCCTAATGTATGTCTCAATTAATGCTGGTGTGTTGCCACAATGTGACATCTGCTATCAAATGTAGTTCTTACTTATAAGTAGATAATCTTTGGGATGGACGTTTCCTGCTTTTCAGTTAGAAGTTAGGATTCTTGAGTTCATATTACTTAAATGCAGGATATAGTTTTAATTCTATGTAAGTCTCTAGACATTATTTGTGTTTATGTTAAGTGAAGCTATGATTACTTTCTACAACAGTAACAGTGTGCTAGGAAGGGCTAGACAAATACAAATTAAGGAATAGAGTTGTTTTTCCTGAAATCCCAGGGTATGTTCCTTTAGGCCACTTAGAACAGGTTGTGCTCCTTTCCTTGTGAGGACACTCAGTGCCTCACTTTGTCACAGCACTAGACCTGCTTAGCCAGCTTGGCTTTTGGGATCAGCTTGGGGTTTGCTATGAATGTAGGAGGCCTGGGTTAAGAATGAGGTCAGCAAGAGATTGATCATAGCCAGAATCCAGGAGGGTCCTCAGCAATTCTGTCAGGCCATGGTATCACTGCCACTGCTTTTGCCTTTTCCAAACGTTCCTTCTCTCAGTCACCCTTATTTGTCTTTATACTGTTGTCTCTTTGTGTTTATAGCCCAAACTGCTGTGTTGCTACTCTAGCCTCACTTTTTTCTTGGCTAACCTCTTACTAAAAGATAGCAGGCTCCACCCCATCCCCCTTCTCCTTTGCTTGTGTGTATGTCTGTGTACCACTTGCATAACTGGTGTTACAGAAAAGGAAGCCAGAAGAAGATGTCGGATACTCTGCAACTGGATTTAAATATGGCGGTTGTTATGTGAACCCATGGCAGTCTGTTAAAGGATCTCAAAAATTTATTAAGCTATAAAATGGGAATAATACAGTCAGTGATACAGAACAAAGTAGATGCTGACCCTGCTTATCCAGCTATCATTGTCCTCCATTCTGCCCAGGGGCAATGGGAACCAACTGTCCTGCCTCATCAACCCAAGAGAGAGCATACATGGTTACGTAGACAGGCAAACCTCAAAGCCATTGGCTGAACGGTAGAAATATATAGTGCAATATGGCAAAAATATCCTTAATTTGCATCAGTATACAAAATATTCTAAACAGAAGTAGAACATACAGTATAAACAAAAATGGAACTACAACCAACAAGAAAAACATCACGCAAGAAACACATACTAAATGTCCAGACCATAGATAATTGGCAAATTAGAGAGATTACTCCAAAGTAAAGTAAAGAATCTGAATCTTGTACCTGATATGCTCTTAGCTAAGATAGGAGAGGATTATACTGTAACTATCTAATCTTCAACCCCATCAAAGATCTGAGAAGGAAAATAGTATCTGAGTGAGCAGGAAGTCCATGCAAGCAGCTTCTGACGATGTGAGAGATGACAGACATCTGGCTACCTGAACAGTCACACAAAGTTTTTCTGTAGCAGTGGGCATCCACTTTTGGCTACAGGCCTAGACTATCTAACTGATGATTTTCAGAAGCAGGAAAATTTGAAAGATGTCCTACCCTGGCTTGGCAAGGTTTAGTAGTCGCTTTTCCTTGTGTCCTGCTGTCCAGGTTGGACAGCATGCTTACTGTCAGCAGTCGAGGTAAAGGCAGTTCTTTGACCAACAAGCCAGTTTTTCCAAGAAGAATACAAACTCCATATGCCCATCGTTCCCTTGGGAGTAGATTGATGCTGCCAGGAACACTTGTGTCTCATGTAAACAGAATTCTAAGTTATTAAAATAAATGCCATATTCTCTAGGTCTTTGACAATTCTACCTATCCATCTGAAATCTATCTGCATATCTAGAAAGTCTGACTAACATGACTATAAGTGTGACAGACATGGGTGACTATTAACCTATAATACTTATAAACCTATATAGCTTAAAGACCACATTATAAAACAATCTTTTTTTTTTTTTTTTTTTTTTTTTTTGGTTTTTCGAGACAGGGTTTCTCTGTGTAGCTTTGTGCCTTTCCTGGATCTTGCTCTGTAGACCAGGCTGGCCTCGAACTCATAAAGATTCTTCTGCCTCTGCCTCCCGAGTGCTGGGATTAAAGGCGTGCACCACCACCGCCTGGCATAGAACAATCTCTAAACAGATGTACAGTTTAAGGACAATGACCTTGAAGTTGTGACAGTATACAAAAATATCTTAATCAGAGGTAGAAATGTACAGTGCAGTATGGCAAAAATATCCTTAATTTGCATCAGTATACAAAATATTCTAAACAGAAGTAGAACATACAGTATAACAAAAATAACTTCACATTTATATCAGTGTACAAAAATAAACAAGTAGGAACATATGTACAATATGACAAATATAGTTTTGAATTTGTTATCAATATACAAATTAAGAATAGAAAATAATTTTACATTTGTGTCAGTATGCAAGGATCCATGCCAATACAAATTATCTAAAACTGATAGTTGCTTTTTGATTTACAAATAGATATAATAATCTACCTTACTCCATCCTATCTATCCTCTTTTCCAAATGAGATTCCTGAGTCTATATTGTTCCGACCCCTAACAGATGACAATTTATCCATAACCCTAAGGGAAAAAAACCTGTTGGGAGAGGGGTCCGTCGTTTCCTTAGAATTACTTCTTGCTGTGGGATCCTGTAAAAACCTAAAACAATGGTTAAGTCTGATGAGGACTGTCTGTAACGTTTTTTAGCCAGTTTGAGAGTAATGGGTAAAGCTTATCTGAAGTTCTGGCTGGAGTGGTGTAAGATGGTGGACCATCTCAACTAGCCACCTTGGAATTGTCCTGAGCAGTTTGTAGTCCAAAGCTGATCTTTGAATGTTGTTTATTGGCTCAATGGCATTATTATGAATCAGATAGAATTGTTATTGTGGGGCCCTGTTATCCTTCTGGAGACTTCAGAGATCGCTCTTAGGAAATTTATTATTCATTGTGGAAAACTTAAACATTATTAATATCATAATGGAAAGTTTAAAATTTAAGATAGTAATATATCTAAAGAAAGGTTCTAAAGAGTCAAAAATTAAGTATGGGGAGGAAGAGAATTGTGACAACAGTGGTCCCTAGATTTTTGTTTTGTTTTTAATAAAGGAAGGGTCTGATGCTATCTTCATTGGTTTCTTTTTATTTTCTGTGCACATTTGTCTGTGTGAGGGTGTTGGATCTCCTGGAATTGGAGGTACAGACAGTTGTCAGTTGCCATGTTGGTGCTGGGAATTGAATCTATGTCCTTTGAAAGAGCAGCCAGTGCTCTTAACCATTGAGCCATCTCTCCAGCCAAGCTAGCTCAGTCGATAGAGCATGAGACTCTTAATCTTAGGGTCTTGGGTTCGTGCTCCATGTTGGGCGCCACTTGATAAGTGAACCCACTAGAGTTTGTTAAAGGCTCTCAAGAATTTATTAAGGTATAAAATGGGGATAATATAGTCACCGATACAGAACAAAGTAGACACTGCCATCGTTGCTTATCCAGCTGTTGTTTTCCTCTGTTCTGCCAAGAGATGATGGGAACCAACCATCCACCCAATAGGAGCACGGCTCCCTATTTCTCTGCTCTTAAGTGGTCATGTAAGCAGGCAAGGCCATGCCCTGGGGCTTGCTACCTCAAAGTCATTGGCTGAAAGGAATGAATTCCCACAACAGGTTGTAAGCTGCTATGTGGGTACTGGGAATCAAGCCTAGATCCCCTAGAAAGGAAGCCAGTGCTCTGAACTGCTGTGCCACTGGACTACAGTGTTTGTCCCCATTGTAGAAAACCTATTTTGATCTTGTCTCTATTTTACATTATAGTTGTTTTTTGTTTGATTGTTTTAGTATTTTGAGATGGGCTCTCAGGTAGTGCAGGCTGACCTTGACTTCACTTTGAATCCTTGAAATTCTGATCCTCCTATGTCTTGAGTGCTGGGCTTACAGGTATGCACATTACCACAGCTGTTACATATGTTGCTGGTAACATGACTGTATGGCTTTATGTATGCAAGGCAGACACTCCACCAAGTAGGTGAGCTACATCCCCGGCCCCTATTATTATATATAGTACTTTACATATGTGATTTACATTCTGCACTATAGGCTTCTGGTAGTCAGAGATTGTTGCTGTGTTTTGTCTATCCCTAAAGATGTTGACACATTTTGCTCTATAATCTTCATTCTTGAGAACTACTGTTCTAATTTAAACTAGTGATTTATTGTGTTGGGATTTTATTCCTGAAGTGACTAAATGTTAACTGAAAGTCCTCTTGAATAGGGAAAACAATGAGAATGTCAGTACTACATGGGCAAACTTTTGTATTTTTACAATAAATTGACTTTTGAAAGTAAACCCATTGAAAGCGTAAAAGCTATCCTCATTTAGTAGTGGCTCAGTGTTAAAAGTCTTGGAGACTGATTTGAGTGATTATGTTTCAAAGCCACTTGGCAGATAAGTCAGTGTCTCTAGTCACATTTGAGTTTACACCATGGTAAAGCAAGTTGCCTTCTGTTTCACAGTATTTTCATTGAGTTCATTCTTTTCAGTAGTTAGACCTGTTCTTAGTGATAAATGAGTTAGGTTATATTTGAATGAATGTTACAGTCTCTCAATTGATTTTTTTTCTTACTGTTGTTTTTTGAAGGAATAGTTATTTGAGGATTGATGTCATCCTCCAAACCATCGTTGTGTTTGTGGTTCTTCACTCCTCTTTTGAATCTTAATGTAATAATGCTTGCTTCTGAAAAATTAGCACACTGTCACCTTTCCAGTATTTTCCTGTGTGGCCTTAAAAAAAGCTGTCTTCTGGGTTTGAGAAGCAGTCATTTATTTTTAGATGTGCTGGGGTGGTATGTCATGTTGCAGTTGCTTTTCTCTTACTAAGCTCATAATTGACCAAAATCATGTTGAGAAATTCAGGGTAACTGACTCATAGATCCTTAAGTTTTGGTTTGTTGGCCATGTATTACTTCCCTCTTTAGTATTTGAGAGTTTCGTATATGAATATAATGTATCTTGATCAAATCTCCATCCCTGTTTTCTCCCCTTCTGTGCTCCTGCTTATTCTTCCTCTCAACTTCATGCACTGCTTTTGACTCAGTTCACATAGTGCTGACTCGTATGTGCATGGGGTAGGCCATCTCATGTAGGGAGCAAGTATACCTTTTCAGAGCCTGTCTATCTCTAAAGAAAATTCTCTTTTCTCCTGATTCCATCATTTGCCAAAAGTTTCTGAGATAGGGATAGGACCTCGTGAGCTCTTCCTCCTTCATGTTGGGATTTTGCCTGGCTTCATCTTGTGCAGGTCTAGTGTATGCATTCCCAGCCACTGAGGGTTCATGTGTATAATGGTGCTGTTTCACTATAGACAGCTACTCCCTCTAGCTTTAAAAGTATTTCTGCCCCCTCTTTCAAGTTGATCCTAGAGCCTTGGTGGCAGTAGTTTGTAATTAAAATAAACCATTTAGAGGTGACTATTTCAGTCTCTTTATCATCTGCAGTTGTAGGTTTCTGATGAGGGTTGAGAAGTGCACTTACCTATGGGTGTAAAGATAACTTAAAGTAGCAGTTTAATACTGTGTGTATTTAGTAAAACAATAATAGGTTCTCCCAGGGTGCCTATGACTTAGCCAGCCATTGTTTTTGATCCACCTCCCCTACCCCCTACAGCCCCTGTGTTGGTTGCGGGTACCAAGTTAACCCTGTCAAGTATGAGTTCTGTCCTGTTGATGGACATCTAGATTGTTTCCATTTCCTGTCTATTGTGAATAGAGCAGCAGTGAATACAAATTAGCAACTCTCTCTGTAGTTCCTTTGGGAATATGCGCAGGAGTGGTATAGCTGGGAGTCGTTGGCCCCCTCCCACTTTGGAAGCTGCCTTTTCATTCAAGTGATGGTATCCTTTGTTTATGGAAGCCTTTTAGTTTCATGGGGTCCTCTTTGTCCATTGTTGGTTTTAACATCTGCCCTACCAGTGTCCTGTTAAGAAAGTCCTTTCTTGTGACACTAAATGGAAGCACATTTCACATTTTCTATGAGATTTAGGCTATCAGTAGCCCTGCATCTTTGGTGTAGTAGATATTTTAGCTCTTTGTTCAGTATCATTTGTTGGAGTCAGTAGAAGAAGATAAGGAAGCAAACTGAGTACTCTAATGGTCTTTGGGTCTGTAATGTACATGTCAGAATATCACATTTAGGAATGATCGGTGAAGAAGAAAATGTTGAAGGGCTGAGGGTCTGCTTCAGTGAGAGAGTACTTGCCTGGTACTCGGTTCACAGTATTGGGGGCAGGGAAATTGACTCATACTACCAGAAATTGCTGAGTACTGAGTGGGATTCTAAGATCTCTGAGAAGTGTCCCTTTTGAATTTGGCAGTGTGTGTGGAGGTGAAGAATATCAACTGGAAATCACACTAGGCATACCTTAGTTAAAATTTGGAGGTTAAAACTTTGCTAGATTTTATCATTTTGACTGAACACATGACCTCTTTTTCTTTTTACTAAGGAATTTTTTATTCATTTTACCTACCTATCACAGATCCTCCTCCAGTCTTCTCCCCCTGCCCAACCCACCCCGCATTCCCTCCTCCAACATGGTAAAGCCTCTCATGGGAAGTCAGCAGAGGGTCTTGGACCTGCCTCTACTGAATGTACCAGGCACATGACCTCTTGGTTACGATTTACAAAGAACCAGATTTAAATTTATTATTACTCCTTAAAAGTTGTATAGGAGGAACTGGTGACTTTGCAAGGGTCTGCTGTATATTCTACAAACACACGCTAACTGAAATTCCCACCAGAAGGATAGTGTAGGAACCTTGGTCTCTTCTGACAGCAAAAGAGCCACCTTTGATGTCAGAAGAGACCGTTGATGTTTACGTTTAAATTGAGGAAGGCTTAAGAATTTCAAGAACTGTAGACCGAACTCAGTTGTACTGTATATACTAAAGGTGGCAAGTAAACTAAAAAGACTGAAAATAGTCAGATTTGGGACACATTCTGGTAATCCCAACATTGTAGAGGCACAGACTGTGGGTATTTGTGAGTGATACTACTTTAGTCAATTCTATCACTGTGGCTTCTAGTTTGTCTTAAGTTGTCTATTAAATTTACTGTTCATTTTCAAGAACAGAGTTTTCTGAGAAAAAAACAAACAACTAGATCCAACTACAGTTCCACTCCTGGGCATACATCCAAAGGCCTCTAGTCTACCACAGGGAGTGTTTTTAAGTTTGCAGTTTAAAAAAATTAAAACAGAATTGCATCATTTCCCCCTACCCGCTCTTTCTTCTAATCCTTCATACATCTTCCATCTCTGAGACCAATTCAAATTCATGTCATCTTTCCTTAATTATGTAATATTTATATGTCATGTGTGTATATCTATCTACACACACACACACACACACACACACACACACGACTTGCTGCATCCATTTAGGGTTGCTTGTTTGTATGTTTTCAGGACTTGATGTTGGATTAAGGGGCTCATCGCTGGAGAAGACTAAATCTCTCAGCAGAGATTGTCTACTCTGGGGGTGGGACCCATGAAATTTTTAGCATTTCTGTTGGTGTTGTCCTTCCTCAGGTCTTGCTAGGCAGCCATATTGCTGAGGCTTCCCTGTCATTTCCAGGAAACACAGTCTCACAGCAGACTTCCTGGTCTGGGTGGGGTCTTAAAATCTCTTCTGTCCCCTTTTCTGGATGTTTCTTGAGTCTTAGTGTATAGATCATATTGTACATTCATACCAATTGGGACTGGGTACCCTATGGTCAGTTGTTTTCTGTATTTTTACCCAGTTGTGGCTTTCAGTAATATGCTCTACCCCCTGCAAAGAGTAACTTTGATGAGAGCTACATTCTGTTACCACAGATTCTTACACATCCATGTTCATTTCTGTTCTGTTTAGAATAGCACAGAAATGGAATCAGCTTAGATGTACATCAGCTGATGAAAAGGTGAGAAAGTTGTGGTTTCTGTGTGTAATGTAGTTTTGCTCAGTCATAAAGAAAAATGAAATTTTGAAGACAATGGATGAGTGTGGAAATACTAAATGAAATAACCCAGACTTGGGAAATGAAATAACTGCATGTTCCCTTTCATATATGTATCTTAGATTTTGTATTTTTCTCACTTCCTTGGAATTCTAGTGGATTTCCTTGGGTGGCCAGCATCTGCTTGTTTGTTCCTCCCAGCTGTGTGACCACAAACTCAGACCACAATGTCCTTTTTTTCTTTTTTTTAAACATGGATTCTGGAGTAGAACTTGAGTCCTAATGCTTGTCTAGATGGATGGACTCTTCAGTCCCCAGATCTTAGCTTTTTATATGTGTATTCGTATCAGTGATTGTGGTCATGAAACTATAAGGGAGAGAGGGAAACTAGGTCTTCAGAACGAGATGGGGAGGGTCATAAAAAATGCCTATGTCATGAAAACAGAAAAAGTCTATTGAGGATGGAAAGGTGTAAAAGACAGGGAATGTGGGGGAAGGATCTTCAGAAACAAGTTGTATTTTAAAAATAACCATAAAGAAACCTCTAACACTTGGTATATTAATTTAAAAAATACTCAATATCAGAAAGTAGTTTTGACCCTCATAAATTCTTGGTATTAATTAAATACTAATTTTTGTTACTAGTGGGTTAAATTTTAAACTGAAAATACTCAGCTGGTGGTATGTTTCAGAGAGCGAAGGCACTTGCCTCCTAAGCTTGATGACCTGAGTTCAGTCTCTAGGATATTTATTGCGAAAGGGGAGATCTGATTCACAAGTTGTCTTCTGGAATTCACATTTATACATAAAAAAGTAATTCTAATTAAAACAAATTATAAAAAGGCATTACATAATTTTTATAAATTATTTTATTTGAGGATTTTACACATGAGAATGCTGTACTGCAATCCTTGGCTACCCCCTCTAGCTCCTTCAACCTTTATATATTTTTTGATTTTTATTTTATATGTATGAGTGTTTTGCCTGCATGTATGTATGTGTATCACATGCATGCGACATTGGTGCTGGTAATTGAATTCATGTCCTGCAAGAACAGCAAGTGGTCTTAATCTCTGAGCCATCTCTTTGGCCCCAATATTTATAAGTTTATTAAAATTCAGGAAAAATTACTTGAGGACGTTCTACATGAGTAGACTAGATTGGCATATTTCTACGTCATTCCAGTTCCTTCTGTATTTCCCAACCACTCCTAGAACTCATGATTTATTCTGTTTGTCTTTGCTTTATACACATCAATACACACACACACACACACACACACACACCCTTTACCCTACTGAGTCCAGTTATGTTGCCTTAACTTGGATGTGTTTAGGGCTGATCACTTAGGATTAAGATCAGTATCCTCCCAGAAAACACACATTAACTTGTTCTTCACTTAGCGGCCTTTAACTACTTGAATCTCTCTGTCTTAGTTATTCAATCTTAAAGTGCCATTTAAGATTGATGAAGAGGTGTGTTAACTTTCTAGGTTTAATAGAATGCAAATGGAGTGTGAATAATAAAACCTAAATTTTATTATTGATTTCTAGAAATGGAATTTGCAAATATCTAGAATTAGCATAATCTGTAGGCCTCTGTAATTGAGTGAAAGTATTGAGGTTTAATGAATCTTATTATCTTGCTTTTTCTTTACTTATTTTTTCTTAGCTGGCTCAAACTGGCTTTATATATAAGGTTAGCCTTCAATTCCTGAACCATTTGCCCTCTACCTCATGTTCATGGATTCCAGCCATGCACCACTACATCTAGTTTAAAAGATCATGACTTTGATATCTTTCTTTGTCCATAGCATCCACGAGTCTCCCTGACCTGTTTGAAGCAGCTTATAAGCACCTTTTCCATGTTTGACAGTATTTTTTGGCTGGAATTCGATAGTTGACATACGCTTCTCTCTTCCCTCACAGGTTGTTCTCAACACTTCATCCACTATCACTATGTAGACCAGGCTGGTCTCAGTCACTTTTTATGAAAAGCACATTTGTCAATTGTACTCTTTCAGTTACTTCCTGTTGGCCTTGAAATAAAGCACAAACATTTCAAGGAGTAGCTAGCTACAGCCTTTCTAACTTTCCTAGCTTGAGTTCTTTGTTTGTGGTGGATGTCCAGTCTTTGGTGTATTAGATGTTATTACCTCTTCTGGCCTTGTTTACATATTTGTACTTCTTAGGTGTGAATTTGCAAGCTACTTTCTCTAACTGGCTACACCCAGCCTACGGATTATTCAGCATGTCCATTGTGGCATATATCTTGTCTGTGGTGTGTGTATATATATATATATATATATATTTGTTTTTGTTTTTTCAAGGCAGAGTTTCTCTGTGTAGTTTTAGTACCTGTCCTGGATCTTGCTCTGTAGACCTGGCTCTGCCTCCCGAGTACTGGCATTAAAGGCATGTGCCACTGCTGCCAGGCTTGTGGTATATATTGTACTGGATATACTGTGAATATATTGTAATGTCTAAATTTGCTGCTTGTTTTGCTGTTCCATTCATGATAATTGTTAAATGATGAAAGGCATCTTCTGTTTTTCAGGCCTGTAATACTAACTTGTTTTCTCTTTTGCTTTTGCATCTTCATTCAACTCAAGTCTCGTGTGGCTAGCAGATTGTTACCTTGTGTAAAATATGCTCTTGGTTGTCTTATGGCTACTCTCAAGACTTAGCTTACTTTCCCCCCCCCCCATTTTGTCTGGAGTTTTAGCCACACTGTCCTTGTAATCCTTTGAGCATATAAATCAGATTCCTACTTTAAAGTTTTTTCCTTCCTTCCTTCCTTCCTTCCTTCCTTCCTTCCTTCCTTCCTTCCTTCCTTCCTTCCTTCCTTCCTTCCTTCCCTCCCTCCCTCCCTCCCTCCCTCCCTCCCTCTCTCTCT
>CABHPQ010138975.1:0-16374 GCA_902168405.1 Peromyscus aztecus
GGTCATTTTTGTTGTAAGTGCGTAAAATTGTTATTTAATCAACTCACAAATCCTCACCATAATTAACAGCTATTTGGATGATTCTAAAAAACAAAGGGTGATAAAGGTAAACAGGAAGAAAACCAGCCAGCAAGTAAGGCTGAAACAAGTATTTCTTTTCACTTACATCATAACCACTGGATTATCACATACACACACCAAAAGAAAAAAGAAAAAAAAAGTTGAGCATACATCGAAACTTTAATACAGGTCACAAAATACAAAAATACAGTCAGAATTTAGAACAGTAACAGATAGATATCAGAAGAGAAGTTGCTGTGGTAACACAGAAGTTCTAGATGAAGAACCAAGTCAGGAAGAAGCATGGTAGGGATACTGAGGAAAATTCGGGTGTTATAGTTTGCTTCCTGTTGTGTGAGAAACATGAAAGTATGAAAAAAAGCAAGTAGGAATGAAAGACATCTCTTTCATTACTCTCCCCCTTCATCCTGCCTCCAACCTGCCTCCAGCACCCAGCCCTCCCAATCCACTCCCTCAAGTTACCATTCCTCCATCTCCCCTCCCCCATCCTCCATTTACCCAGGAGATATCCCCCATTTCTCCCTTCCAGGGAAATCCATGCATCCCTCTCTGGGCCCTCCTTGTTATCCCAGCCTCTCTAGGGCTATGGACTGTAGGTTGGCTATCCTGTACTTAACTCCTAATATCCACTTATGAGTGGGTACATGCCATGTGTGTTTCTGGATCTGGGTTACCTCACTCAAGGTGATTTTTGTCTAGTTCCATCCATTTGCCTGTGAATTTCATGATGCCATTGTTTTTGACAACTAAGTAGTACTCCACTGTGTAAAGGTACCACATTTTCTTTATCCATTCTTTGGTTGAGAGGCATGTAGGTTGTTTCCAGGTTCTGGCCATTACAAATAAAGCTGCTATGAACATAGTTGAGCAAGTGTCCTTGTGGTATGACTGAGTACCCTTTGGGTATATGCCCAAGAGTGGTATAGCTAGATCTTGTACTAAGTTGATTCCCAGTTTTCTGAGAAACCGCAACACTGATTTCCAAAGTGGCTGTAAAGGTTTGCACTCCCACCAGCAATGGAGAAATGTCCCCCTTGCTCCACGTCCTCTCCCACATGAGCTGTTGCTTGTGTTTTTTATCTTAGCCATTCTGACAGATGTAAATGGAATCTCAGCCTTGTTTTGATTTGCATATCCCTGATGGCTAAGGAAATTGAGCATCTCAAGTGTTTCTCATCCATTTAAGATTCTTCTATTGAGACTTCTCTATTTAGATCTATACCCCATTTTTAACTGGATTATTTGGTTTGTTGATAACTAGTTTCTTGAGTTCTTTATGTATTTTGGAGATCAGTCGTCTGTCGGATGTGGAGTTGGTGAAGATCTCTTCCCATTCTGTGCGCTGTCGTTTTGTCCCTTTGATGGTGTCCCTTGCGTTACAGAGAGAGGCTTTTCAATTTGATGAGGTCCCACTTATTAATTGTCTATCTTAGTGCCTGTGCTATTGGTATTCTGTTCAGGAAGTTGTCTCCTGTGCCAATGCATTTGAGATTATTTCTCACCTTCTCTTCTATCAGGTTCACTGTACCTGAATTTATTTTGAGGTCTTTGATCCACTTGGACTTGAGTTTTGTGCAAGGTGGAGGATATGGATCTATTTGCATTCTTCTACATGCTGATATCCAGTTATATCAGCAACACTTGAAGATGCTTTCTTTTTTCCAATGTATAATTTTGGCTTCTTTGGCAAATGATAAATGGGCTGAGAAAGAAATTAGGGAATCCACACCATGTAGTTTTTATTACTATAGCCTCAAATAATATAATATAAAATATCTTGGAGTAATTCTAACCAAGCAAGTGAAAGATGTGTATTGACAAGAATTTCAAGTTTTTGAAGAAAGAAATTGGAGAAGATATCAGAAGATGGAAAGATCTCTCATGCTCATGAATTGGTAGGATTAACATAGTAGAAATGGCCATTTTACTAAAAGCAATCTACAGATTCAGTGCAATCCCCATTAAAATCCCAACACAATTCTTTTCAGACCTTGAAAGAACAATACTCAACATCATATGGAAAAACAAAAAATCCAGTGTAGCTAAAATAATCCTTTACAATAAAAGAACTTCCAGAAGGGTCACCATTCCTGATTTCAAGCTCTATTACAGAGATATAGTAATAAAAACTATGTGGTATGGAATAATAGCAGACAGGTGAATCAATGGAATCTAATAAAAGACCCAGATGTAAATCTACACACCTATGGACATCTGAATTTCAACAAACATCTGACTTCTTAATGGAGACTCTGAAAGCCAGAAGGGCCAGATTGGATGTTTTATAAACTAAAAGAGACCATAGATGCCAAGCCAGACTTCTAGACCCAGCAAAACTATTTATCACAATAGACAGAGAAAGAAAACCATTCCACAATAAAAACTAAATTTAAGCAGTATTTGTTTACCAATCCAGCTTTACAGAAGGCACTGGAATGAAAACTTCATGTTGAAGATGTTAACCACACCTAAGAAAACACAAGGAATAAATACTACCAGAGTAAATCAAATAAAAAGACATAGACTAACAGATTGCACTAGAAAATGGGACCCAGCCTTCTGCTGCATCCAGAAAACATGCATTTTCATCAAGGATGGACATCATCTTAAGGTAAAAGGATGGAAAAACAATATTTTAAGCAAATGGACCCAAGAAGCAAGGCAGTATAGCCACTTTAATATCTGACAAAATATACTTCAAACCTAATCAGAAAAGATAGGAAAGGACACCACATATTCATCAAAGAAAAAAATCCAACCAAAAGATATTACAATTCTTAACATTTATACACTAAACACAAGAGTACCCATGTTCATAAAAGAAACATTACAGATAAAATCACGTATTGACCCTCACACAATGATAATGGATGACTTCAATATCCCACTATCATCAATAGACAGGTCACCCATACAAAAACTAAACATGGAAATATTAGAGTTAAATAATGTCATAAATCAAATAGATCTAGTAGACATTTATAGAACATTTACACAAACACAAAAGAATATACTTGCCTCTTGGCAGCTCATGGAATTTTCTCTAAAGTTGAGCACATACTTGAACCAAAAGCAAGTCTCAACAGATACAAGAAAATTGAAGTAATATCCTACATCCTATCTAACCATCATGTATCCACGCTGGTTACCAACAATAGCAGAAATTTTATGAACTCGTGGAAACTGAACAGCTCCCTGCTGAATGAAAAACAGGTCAAGACATAAATCAACAAGGAAATTTTGAACTTTTTTTTTTTTTGGTTTTTCGAGACAGGGTTTCTCTGTGTAGCTTTGCGCCTTTCCTGGAGCTCACTTGGTAGCCCAGGCTGGCCTCGAACTCACAGAGATCCGCCTGCCTCTGCCTCCCGAGTGCTGGGATTAAAGGCGTGCGCTACCAACGCCCGGCTGAAATTTTGAACTTTTTAGAAATTAACAAAAATGAAAACACAACAAACCTATGGGACATAATCAAGACAATTCTAAGAGGCCAGTTCACAGCATAGGTGCCTACATAACAAACTGGAGAGGTCTCATATTGGCAACTTAACAGCACACCTGAAAGCAGACATGTTGATCAATGGAATCTAATTTAAGACCCAGACATAAATCCACATGGCCATGGACACCTGATTTTTGACAAAAATAAATAAAAAATACACACTGGAGAACACAGAATCTTCAACAAGTGGCGCTGGCCAAATGAAAGCTGCATGTAAAAGAATTAAATCTATATCTATAGCTCTGCACAAAACTCAACTCCAAATGAACAAAGGGCCTCAGTGTAAGAGCAGATATCCTAAACTTGATCGAGGTGTATACAGGGAATAGACTCAAACTCATTGGCGCAGGAAAGAACTTTCTGAAAAGAACACCAATAGCACCGGCACTAAGACCAACAACTAATAAACGGGAATTCATGAAACTGAAAGATTTCTGTATGGCAAATGATACCATCACTCAAGAAAAGTGGCAGGCTACAGAATGGGAAAAATTCTTTACAAATTATACATCCAATACAGGGTTGGTATCTAAAATATATAAAGACAAAAAAACCTGGACATTTAGAAAACAACCCAATTTTTAAAATGAGATACAGAACTAAACAGAGTTCTCAAGAGATGAAACATAAATGACTGAGAAACACTTAAAGAAATGTTCAACATCCTTAGTCATCAGGAAAATGCAAATCAAAACTACTCTGAGATTTATTTTACACTTGTCAGGATGGCCAAGGTCAATGAAACTAATGACAGCTCTTGCTGGTGAGGATGTGGGGAACGGGTACCACTTATTCATTGCCGATGACAGTGCAAATTTGTACAGAAACTATGGAAAGTAGTGTGGCAGTTCTTCAGGAAGCTGTGAACAGATCTACTCCAGTATCCAGCTATACAACTCTTGTGTATATACTGGAAGGACTCTACATCCTACTATAGAGACACTTGCTCATCCATGTTCATTGCATTCTATCACAATAGCCAGAAACTGGAAACACCCTAGACATCCATCAATGGATGAGTAGATAATGAAAATGTGTATTTACACAGTGGAATATTATTCAGCTGTTAAAAAACAGAATAATGAAATAATGCATGTTTTTTCTTATATGTGGATATTAGCTTTTAAGCCTTCAATGTTTATGTATAATACATACAACCACAGACACTAGGTATTAAGTAAGGGACTAGGGGAGAGGGGAGGATCCCCAAGTAAAGGATAATAGAACATATAGTTATGGAGAGACAAGGGAGAGACTGGAGTAGGAAGACTAAGTGGAGAGAGGGATGCAAGAAAGATTAAGAGATGAAATATAGGGAGGGATAACTAGCATTAAGGGTCATTTGAGGCATCATGTGGAAACCCACTACTGAAGAAGTTTTTTAAAATATATACATATATGAAAGAAATCTAAATGGAGTAACCAAATAATGGAAGAGACAATGCCCCAACTAAATGTCTTTTGCCACCAAGTGAAATTTCTAGCGTCAAAACTGGTTCTATCTAGTTGAGTACTGGGCAAAAGCCCCTTGGAAATCCATGAACAACTCAGGCTATTGCCAAGACTATTGTTTGCCCTACACAAACTGATGACGAGGCCCTCTTTCTGAAAACAGCATGTACATTTCTCTTAGAACATGGAGAAGTCAAACTGGTGCCTAACAAAGCCTTCACCCCTGAGTAGTGTTCATGGTACTTGAAGGTGTCATGAGGATAAAGGTAACTGTTACCGCCAACACAGCTGCAAAGCCTGCCATCTACAATGATGACCTCCCTGCAAGGTATGCCGGTGGCACAAACATTGTAGGGTAAACAACCACTCTCTGATTGGATTTAAGACCCACTCCATGAGATGGAAGTCATACCTGACAATGCTAGAGTGGCCAAGAACCTGAGACCGGCTAGGCCCTGGGCTAGGGGAACACCAGATACTAGTGTTCTGCTAAAGGGACATAGCAATGACTTTCCTAATGGCATTCTGAATACCCATCTATCAATGCTTTGCTTAGCCATCATCAAAGAAGCTTCTTCATGCAGTAGGTTGGCTAACACAGAGGCCCACAAATAGACAATGTGCAGAGAGTGAGAGATTTGGGAACACTCAGTCTTAAATGGGATATCTTAATCAAAGCCCTCCCCTCAGGACTCAGACAACTATACAGAAATGGAGGCAGAAATATAGTAAGAGTCATAGGGGATGGATGACTTCGAGATAATTGTGTCTTCCAGATACAACAAGACTGATGCATATATGAACTCACAGAGACAGTCATCACACAGACGGCTACACAGTTTCAAGCCAGACATGGTCCAAGCACTGAGAGGGAGAAGTAGGCAAGGGCTCCCACCCCTAAACAAGAAGCTATCTGCAACTGACATCCCCTGCAAAAGAAAAATTTGTTTCCCCCAGTGAAGTCTCGTTGAGCATATTATCCACATTTAAAGGTATGTTCCATGCCCAGCAGTAGACAACAAACAAAATGAACTCAATTTTTTTTGTAGACTTTTCATCTCATTTTGCTTTATTTGTTTTTGTTTGTCTATTGTTTGTTTGTTTGCTTGCTTGAGGTTTTTGTTTGTTTTGTCTTTTTTTTTTTAATCTTACTGGTCTTTTGCTGGTATATTATGGTTTCTAGTGGGTGAGGAGATGAGTGGCTTCCCTGAATCTTTCAAGTAGAAGGCACTGTTGTAAGTTATCCTTTTTGTACAAACTGGACAGAGGCAGGGCAGGGAAATAAAACCATAATCAAGCTCTTAGGCTGTTTTGAAGGAAGGTTGCATAGGAAAGTACAAGGCCTGGAAACTCATTCCCTTGAAATAGATTAGCTTTGAACAGCAGAAGGACCACTGTTTGACTACACTAAGCATTACCAATAAATTCTCAGCCAGTCTTCATGAAGTGATATTTGAGAAAGATTAACAGGAGATTTAACAAAAGAAAAAAAAAAGAAAACTTGTTTCAATAAACGTAATACATTTCCTGATGCTCCCTCGGCATTCTGACTCTGACTTGGACAGAGAGCTGCTGATGAGTTTCAAAACTATGGAAGACTGAGTTCTTGCATGATACAAAGGCATCTGAACACGCATCTCTCCTTAGGAAGGGCAGTGTGAAATGACATGGTCATTTATTATTAGCACTGTGAAAGAAAAAGTTATGGAATGTGGGAAGAAAGAAAAGAGACAATGTAGCTAGCTTTGTGGGAGGGGCAGGGGGAGCATGGGAGAGCATTTTCAACTGAGCTTTATTCTGACACTCCTGGGAAATGCACTTGCTTGTCGAAGCTCCTTTACTTCGCAATCTGTTACTGAGGGAAAAGTTCAGCAGCTTTGCATTTCTGTGAGCTGGAAGTTAACCTACAAAACAGAAAGAATAGTTAATCTCAGATTGTAATGTGGACTGTCTTAGTTGCTGTTTGATTGCTGGCATCATGATCAAGGCAACTCACACAAAAAAAAGCATTCAATCAGGGGCTGGCTTTCAGTGGGTGAGTCCATGACCAGCGTGGCAGGGAACATGGCGGCAAGCAGGCAGGCATGGCATTGAAACAACAGCTGAGAGCTCACATCTCCTCAGCAAGTTGAGGACAGAGAAAACAAGACTGGACCTGGTATGGATATTTTAGACCTCAAAGCCTACCCCCAGTGACATACCTCCTCCAATAAGGCCACACCTTCTAATCCTTCCCAAACAGTTCCAACTAGGGACCAAGCATTCAAATATGTAATGAGCATATAGGGGCCTCTTCATTCAAATTGCCTCATGGACACAATATCTTAATTTGCAGTCAACTCATTTACATGCTTTTCCTGTAAACCCTTGTGGAATCAGTATTATTTATTACTGGTTTTCTCAGTAAGGACTTTAATAAAACTTGGACACAGCCTCACTCCCAATTTCTGTGAGATGTATTACCTTTAGGAATAATTAGCCTAATTTGATACCTGATATGGTAAAAATGCCATATTGAGGGGTATTCTATCATCAATTTGGATGATCAATTTCTTATACTTAAGCTATGAAATCCTTATTCTATATCCAACTGGTTTGGACAGAAAGGTAGCTGGCTGCTATTTATTTAATTTTATCATCCTAACATTCAAATATTCTGTTAGAAGAACTCTAATGAAGTATATGCTTCAGAACATTCTTAATTACTTTTTAATAGTCTGAATTTGGCCATGAAGGAAAGAAAAGCTGATTAATTTATGTCAAGAGTTTCAAATTCTACGAAGTATGTTAGACCTCTCTTCATAGCCATCTGGCCCATTCTGGCCTTGAACAGCAACTTCATAGAAACACCACCTGCAAGCAAAGAAGTCTTCATGAAGCAAATTCTATTCTATACCTTTGTGGAAGGGTCTCATATTTCTGTGGGTATGACAAGAGCCTAAACATGTCAGCACGAACTCGCATCTTACTTGAAATGATCTTACTAAATGCATCCTTGTATCCTAGATACAAAAGCCTATTCTTACGACTTAGGGGATATGAGAGAATTCAGTTGTCGATTCAATAGTTACAGGGGTGTCCTCCTCTCTTCTTTTCCATCAACTCCTGCTTCCTCTCTCCATTGAAGGCTACAGCACCTTCTCTACCAATGTCTTGAGTTCTGGGGTCCCTAACGCTTTTTCAAGGTTACATGTAAGTTCTGGAGAATCCTATTGATTCCCCGATCTCAAGTACCACTGAACTGCTCCGATAAGTGATAAGTGTGCACCTCCAGTGAGAGCCCTTCAGCACAGACCCAACAGCACTGCAAGCTGAAGGCACTCAAAGTGAGCTCATCAGTACATCTCCTTTGGGTCCTTGGGTCCTTGTGTTTTATGTCAACTTGACATAAGTTAAAGTCATCTGAGAGGAGGGAACCTTAATTAAGAAAATGCCCCCATAAGATCGGGCTGCAGGCAAGCCTGTAGGGCATTTTCTTAATTAGTGATTGATGGGGGAGGGCCCACTCTATTGTGGGTTGTGCCATCCGTGGACTAACGGTCCTGGGTTCTATAAGAAAACAGGCAGAGCAAGCCCTGGGGAGCAAGCCAGTAAGCAGCTCCCCTCCATGGCCTCTGCATCGCCTCCTGCCTCCAAGTTCCTGCCCTATTTGAGTTCCCGTCCTGACTTCCTTCGATGATGAACAGTGATATGGAAGTATAAGCCAAATAAACCCTCTCCTCCTCTACTTGCTTTTTCGTCATGGCGTTTCATCAAAGCAACAAAAACCCTAAATCAGCCCTCCTCCAGTTGACCACTCCAGTGAAGGAAATCCTCATCCCCTCTGAGATGTTTTCCTTGGACAAGGGAGCTCCAGTGGCCCTGAAGTGGGAAAGGCAGGTTCTCGTAGCCAGGATACCAAAGTAAACTTACAATGTTCATCCTCTAGTCAGAGTTACTACTAACAGTACAAGTGTGAGGTGCAAATGACTAAACTCACTAGCGTTCGCTCTCTGGAACCCAGGACAAATGGCTAGCAGAGGTGCCTAGTAACATGTCAAAGCATTCACTGGCTAGTTCTTCCAGAATTACTCGGTACCTGTGGCTCCTCCCCAGCTCTCCCAGAATCACTCAGTACCTGTGGCTCCTCCCAGCACTTCTCACTCCACCCCCTACCCTACCCTAAACCTCTCCCTCCCAGGGTTTGAGCTTCTGCTTCCCTTACCACAGCCTGATCCTTATATAACTCAGTCATTTTGGCTACGCTGCTCTCTTGGCCTTTTGGCCTGGACCACTTCTTGGTCGGTGGCCCCTCTTGCTCTCCCTCCCTCTTTCTCCCCTCATGGTCTGGTTTAGTCTGCCAGCCATGTTGAACATGGACTCCTCCCTCTGCCTGCTTTCTCCATTGTATCTATGATAAAAAAAAAAAAAAAAAAAAAAAAAAAACCTTCTCCAAACTTTAGGAGTGGTCAGGCCCTCCTCCTCTTATGTCTTTTTTCATTCACTTAAGTCGTAAAACAAAAAGTCAAAAAAGTAGAAATGGGACTTGGGGTGAAGAAGTGGTTATGGGGATGGGAGGTGACTAAGAGAGGGTGGAGTGAGAGGAACCAGAATGTGTTATGTACATGTCTGAAATCTTCAGAGAACAAAGTTAATAAAAGTAGAAAACTGTAAGTAGGATCAGTTTGATGTAAATCCAAAATCGTTACCAAGGCTCACAAAGCCTTCCTTCCTCAGACCACATCTGGCTTGCTTCTCTGACCTCATCTCCATCACCTGTACTGAACTGTGTACCTGCTATCTCCCATGTGACCTTCCAAGTCCTTCTCCCTACCTTCCCCCTGTGCTTGGCCCCCAGGCCACCAATCTGCAGAGAATACATCAATGAATCCTCTTGCCTTCTGGGTTCTACTCAAGAGGAGATGATACGGAGCTCAGAAGGAAGAAGTAGAAGGTCAAGGTAACTCTTTCCCCAGCTTCTTCCTCGGGACTAACATAGGCTGGCATTGACTTATAAGTACCAACTCAGCTAATTCTTGAAGAGCCTTTTCCAGACAGTCTACTTCTAGTTCTGATAACCACTCCTCTCTCATTCAATATCTGGAATGATGCTCATCCCGGGTGCATTATATAGTCTCTACCTTACTTATATTTTATGTGTTTACAACTGATGGCATGTTCCCTCAAATTATACAAGTAGCCGTTAATTTCCTGCCAGATCTCACTGATTCAGATCCAAATGTATGCTAGTTTCAGCTTAAATGTTGCTTCTTCAGTGAGGCCTTACCAGCCCCTGCCTGTTAAACCTCTCTCAGTACCTGTATATCTCCTCTAACAATACCCACTACACTCAATGGAAAACACTGAAAGTTAATGTCACCTTCTCTAAAGACATCGTGCTCTGTGACGTCAGCAATCAGGTCTGTCTCCGACACAGCAATAGCTAAAGAGCTCGTGCAGCATAAAGCAATCCATCTTGGCCGGAAGCTCATTAAGATTCAGGAAGTAGACTTGGGCATGGTGGCACAGGCCTGTAATCCCAGCACTTGGGAGGCAGAGGCGGGTGGACCTCTGAGTTTGAGGCCAGCCTGGTCTACAGAGTGAGTTTGAGGACAGCCAGGACAGCTACACAAAGAAACTCTGCTCCCAGACTGACTGAGAAAAACACACTCTTACTGCAAAGTGTCTGAACAAGGGGTGTGTAAGAATAGCTGGCTATTTGCTGAGTTTCTCTGCGTTCTCAATTACTCTTTGCCTGTGATTCTGTCTCTACCTCCAACTCTCACCAGGGCAATTTCACTTAATGCCTCACCATCGGCTCTATTTTAAAACACTTTGCATATGCAAATACTTGCAAACTTTCCAATTTTCCAGCTCCTGTGAACAATGCCACACACATTCCTGTTAGAGTTCACAGCCAGGCACCCATTCCTACTTGTCCTTTGAAGCAGATAGCTACTCTCCCTTAGCAAAATCGCCTTGTTGCCCTTTTCCATCCCTCACCCCAGTTCCCAGCAGCCCTCTGTACTACTGACACACTTTCTTTTAATGTATCTTTATAGTAGGGCTGAGAGAGGGTTCAATAGTTGCTGCTTGCAGAGGACCCCAGGTCAGTTCCCAGAACTCAGGTTGGGTGTTCACAGCTGCCTATAACTCCAGCTCCAGGGAATCTGGCCTCCTTCAGGCCCCCATATGTATTTGCAAATACCCCCACACAGAGAGACACACTCATACACATAGGTGCATATGATAGTTTGTGTTGCCAACTTGGCAGAATCTAGAATCACTTGGGAGACGGGCCTACGGACATGCCTGAGTGGGATTAACTTCGTTGTGTTCATTGAAGTGGGGAGATTTAATCACTGTGAGTAGTGCCATTGCCTGGCTGGGATCCTGGACTGCACACATGAAAACTGGGAGCTAGGAAGCAGCATGCATTCATATGCTCTGCTTCTTGGTTGTGGGTGTGGTATGACCGGCTGCTTCAGGTTCTTGCCACTCTGACTTCCAGCCATGATGGATTTTTGTGCTTGAACAATGAGCCACACAATAAGCCCTTTCTCCTTTAAGTTGCTTTTGTCAGAATGTTGTGTCCCAGCAACCAGAAAAGGAACTAAGACAGTACTGTTTCATATCCCACAGCAGCTCCTGACTCCTCAGGAATGAGACTTTGCCTGACTTTGAGTGTCCTCCAGAATCAAGGCCTCGGCATGCTGATCCATCCTGGTTCCAACAGGTGCTTTTCCATCCTTTGTTTTCTGGTCCATCATTCTTCAGACTTTCTCCAAAGCGTTTCACTCGCTCTTGTATCTCCCTGTGCTTTCTAAAATAACCTGTAACTCCTTCTCTACCCTCCTGTTAGACATTCTTCATGTTTGGTTCATCCAGAGAAACCACACTGAGCCACTACAGCCTTGCATAATCCCTTCTTTTGTGAGTACTCATAGCCTGCTCCTAAAAATTATAAACCAGTGCTGTGCTGCCCTGCACTGTCGCCTTCTGGTCTATGTGTAATGTTAAACTTTGTAACCACCTTACAACTTCATCAAGATCAAGATTAGATCGTGTGAAATTACTGAATATTATTTTCCATTCTCACCTACCTGATATTTGATGTGTGCACAGTAGATGATTTTGACTGTGATGCCTTTGATTTCTGCTAATGTCTTTCATTTTCTCAGGTGATTTTAAGGGGAAAAATAGTTCTTTCTTATCTGTTATAGAGTTCAAGTAGGAAATGGTATTTCTATGGGACCTTGCCTGAGACAGTACAGAACTGAGTTTAGGATTTAAAATGCAGAAAAAATATATGTAGAAAACTATCTTACATTGGCTGCAATAAGCATGATTAAAAAAATCCTGCCTGTTCCCCATGTGCTCCAAATCCTGACAAACATTGCTAGATACACACAGGAAAACATGCCAGTGGGTGTTAGCCCAATAAGTGGGTGGAGGGTGAATCCAATCTGTCACTACCAACTAGCTGTGTGATCTTAAGCATTTGTGCAACTCTGATGGCCCCAGCTCCTCTTCTGCAAAGTTAGACACTGTGATGATACAATGTGATTCTGCATTCATTTGACATAATGCTTAGTCTGCAGTAGAGCTAAATACACATCAGTGGTTATCATCTTATTCCGCACTTTCTCCCACATTCTTGTGTGAAAGTTGAGAAAGTGAAGAAGCTGACTCTAGCACTCAACATGGCACAGAAGTTATACTTCCTACAGAAGGGCAATGTGACTCATAAATGACCCAGTTCATCAGAAGCCACCACTTGTGTTTAAGGAAATCTTCAAGAAACACCCTTCCATGCCATTTGCACAACAGTCCAGAGGGTGGACATCTACTTTTTTTTCAAGTCAAGGCTTGCAACTCATCCGAGCATGACTAAAGGATTCAAGTTCTGATTTGAAGAAAGAATAAATTCTAAGAATGTGATATGGATGTGATGTGCTGCACTCGGATGGAGGTAATCCATGCTTTATCCCAGAATTTTAAAATTTAAAACTAGGAAGAGGAAGCTTGAGTGTTTCTTTGGTAACTATACTGTGAGATAAACCCCTGTGAAGAAATGTTTGCAATCGTGTCCACTGCCTGTGGCAGCATCCAGTCCAAGTGGAGGAAGCTGATACATAGAGAGAAATGGAGAAATGGATGTACTTGCAAGACTTACACCCCAGATACCTAAAGCCCAGAAAACACTTTTAAAATGTATCAGTCAGTGTGTTTCTCTTATTTGTTTAAGTTTATTCAATTGATTCACCTTGGAAAAAATCCTTATGGAATCAGTAAGATTCTAAAAAAATTTCTAAGAAAAATATGAACACTCAGAAGTGCTGCTCAGTGATCTAAGTGTCCTGAAGAGAGCGCTGTTTGCATTCACAACTAACTCTCTCTCTCTCTCTCTCTCTCTCTCTCTCTCTCTCTCTCTCTCTCTCTCTCTCTCTCTCTCCTTTCCTCTTTTCTGCTCTCCTTTTCCCCTCCCCTTCCTTTGTGAATTGCAAAAGAAAGAACTATTGTATTTGGAGAGCCCTGGCCAGCTTGTAGGGCTCCTAAACCTGAGTGCTCAGTGAGCTGGCTCAGGTTAAAAGAAAGATGGAGACAGCATTAACAGTGATTCTGTGCCTTCAGCTAGACTGTGAGTTAACTGCTAGTTGTTAAGGGAGCTGTGAGGGAAGAAGAATTATCTGTATAATGTGCACTGAGTAGCAACAAGGTTTGGGTTGCCTCATGGGGTTTCTTGAGGAAGAACTGGGTGATGGAGTGAACCAGTGACCCTGTCCTGGAATGTTCTCTTTGCACAGGGTTAGGTGGAGAGATGACACTTCCTGAGCACCTGGGCAGGAAGAAACAGTACTATCTACTGCAATTATCCAAGCGCTGCTACAGACAGACTGTCCTGGGTGAGAGCTGGGGAAAACCCTGGAGTTTCTGTTTGTGTTGCTGTCGAATGGAGCAGTGAAGAGGGACAGAAGGTCAACAGCCTCACTTGATGTCAAAGTCAGTGCCAGCACCTGCACTTCTCGGGACTCCAGCACACCCACGCTGCCACCTACCTCTGCACCATGAGCACACAGTGCTCTCCTGGCGTTGTTGGTCTATACCCAAACCTGCATCTGGCACTCCAGGCTTCCTTAAAACTCCGTGGTTGTATGGCTTAGCTCTATCTTTGCATATTTCTGCTAGAAAAAGCCTGAAACAAGGGGGGAGGGGAAAGATAATGTTTAACATTTATTTCCTGAAATGGAAAGTAAATTTAAGAAGGAAAATCCTGAACATGTTTTTCCTGAAACTATAGTCTTATTCTCAATGGCTTCACATTCAGCGTTCATCAGCCTTCCATCACAAAGTGACTTCACCTTTGATGCAGCATCACAAATAATTCCTATGAAATATGGAGTCGTTGTTCGCTTTATATGTGAATGTAACATTATAACACTTGCCAGTGGAAGAAAAGGATTTCATAATTTATGAGATACTCTATGAGCGGCTCTTTGCCTGGTGCTCCTCAATAAAACACAGAATGCAGTAGTCAAGTAAATCGTGTGATATGGGGATCTCTTGGCCACAATGTTTGGGGAGATTTTTTTAGGACTTTCAACGATAATAAACAGGTTACTTAAAAAGCCCCGAACACACACTGGTGAGTGAAATCACTACATCTGCCCTACAACCCTGAGATACAAACTCTCTTTTGTCTCTTTAATTTTTCCAACTAATGTTAGAAAAACTAACTGCCAAATATGCAGGGACCTCATTATCTCTCTCTCTTGAGACCTTCCCTACTACTGCCTGAATCATTTGAGAATACAGGAGACAGAAGCCATTGAAGGAGGTTGTGCCACACCCAGAGCCAACAGCTGGACCTCCCCTTGTTTCTTACTGACATTCAGTCTTTCTTACGGTCTGAGAGGAGATGCTAGACAAGCGCTAACACAGCCCCTAAAGAATGACCCTCACCGTGGGTCACAGCTTGGCCAAGCTCACCTCCTTCCCGGACTCCCAAGCACAAAGACTTTGTCAGTAGCCTTTTCACAGATCCATGACCACTGTCTGTGCCCTGGTAACCAAGGAATGCTAGGTTTAAATGGGTTCTGATAGTTACACCATGCCCCCATCCCCCACGTAAGTGCTCGGATGGAAAGGTATCCTGCAGAAAGGGGAGACAAGGAATACCACAAAGCCACACCTATAACAAACCTCACACAGGAGACTCACTGGGTAGGAAAAACCCCAGGAGGGTGGCTGCCTCTGCTCGGGTGAGAAGCAGCAGAGAACTGAGCAGAAGACAGGGTTTATATAGCTTTTCTGGGGAGTGGGGGGCTTTCTAGGGTGGGGATCGGTGGATTTCAAGTCCAGAACTTGAAGTAAACTCAGGGATTAGTGAGATTTCAAGTCCTGAGCTTGGGCTTTTTAACTCTGTAAGGCAATTTGAGTGGGTGAAGCCTGGTGGTTGAAGGTCCTCAGAGGAGGGACCTGGTCACTCACATTCCTCCCTCGAGGGGCTTACACCTCCAACAATAGCTCCTTTTCCATTTTCTTCACTCTCTACTTAAATGAGAAATAAAGTGTATTTTGCTTTCCAAATTATCTCATTCCCCGTCTCTAGGGTAACAGCAGTAAGGATGTGCACCACTCACTTAAGTAAAGGCATTCTTAGTAACCTACCAGAACCTGTGAGCCTGTGCTGACCAAGGATTCCTTCAATGACTCAGATGACTTACAGCCCAAATAAGACTCTAAAGAGAGACAAGTCCCAGGTTTCTATGAGAGGTGTCCCAGAATGATCCCATGGTAGCAACACCAAATAAACAGTGTCCTCAGTGAGTTTATATGCATTTTCCAAAGCTTCCTTCCTGAGTAAGAGAACTAACCCCAACTTTATGGCTGGAAAGCACTCAATTTTTGTAATTTAAGTGAATTAAGTACAATTTAATTAAAAGCAGTAAAATTGTACATTAAGTTCAAATTTCCTTTCTAAAGCATTGAGGAAAATACTGTTTAAAGATTTGTTTGCTTCTAGGTCCTACTGTGCCTCCGTGTGTCTGTAATTTTTCCAAGTTTCATAGCGGGCAGTAAGTAGATAAGTAACCCTCAAGAAATTCAAGTGTGTTCCTGATTTTGCACATTCACTGTTATGGACTGAATGTTTGTGCCCCTGAAATGTCTATGTCATAATCCCATCCCAGTACAGTGGCATTCCAAGACAGGGCATGTAAGGTAGGACCCCTTAGGGGTGAATTGGAGCTCTCATAAAAGTCAGAGGCCAAGATGCCTCCCATTCTCCGGCTTTCATCATGAGAGAGGTAGCACCCTATAGTTCTGAAGAGGACTCTCACTGGAACTCTACCATGCTGGCA
>CABHPQ010138976.1:8194-36414 GCA_902168405.1 Peromyscus aztecus
CACACACACACACACACACACACACACACACGGGAACATCTTAGAAGAGGATGCAGGAAGAATCTGAGAGCAGAAGGATGGGGAGGAATGTATGAAGTCTTCTAGACATGATGCCGTTAGCTAACTTATGAACTCACAGCAGCTATGTTTAATCTGCACAAAACCAAGCCAGTCAAAGTTCTGGTGTAGATACAGGAGATGCTCTCCAGGCTCCATTTCTTCCTGAGGAGCTATTGGCAGTTCATAGCTGCTAGAGAAGGGAGGATCATGGTTGGTTGGGTTGGTTGGTTACTTTGAGGATGTTCCCACTGGGAGGTTTTCCATGCACCAGTGGATGATGGCCCCTTACCTGCGCACATATTGACAGAAGTAACTGGACTTGGTGGATTCTGAAGAAAAAGAAGAAGAGGAAGAGGAAGAAGAAGAGGAAGAAGAGGAGGAAGAGGAAAAAGAAGAAAGAAAAAAGAAAGAAAGAAAGAAAGAAAGAAAGAAAGAAAGAAAGAAAGAAAGAAAGAAAGAAAGAAAGAAAGAACTGTAGGAAGTTAGGAAGGAGAATTATCAGGAGATATATGAGGGAATTTGGAAAGAGAAATGAGAGGTAGATATAAACATATTTCATTGTTTTCATGTAAGAAACTCCTAATAATAAAAAAATTAGAATTAAAAATAAAATATTATACTTATTTGTTTGTGTGTGTATGTGTTTATGCACGTAGGTTTATGTACGTGTGGAGGTCAGAGGATAACTTGTAGGAGCTGATTCTCTCCTTACATTATGAGGGTCCCGGAAAATAAAGGCAGGTTATCAGATTTGGCAGCAAGTTCCTTTCACCTAATAAACTGTCCCCTGGGTCCTGGATATAGACATTTTTAATTTCAAAAGAGTGATTCTATTCCTGAGAGTGCTGTGTTCTGTCTTACGTTTTCCATTCCTAAAAAACGTGGGGGAGAGGTTCAATCTGTGGCCCCAGCTGGTGTCAAAGGTACAGTTCTTCTACCTCCATCCCCCAAGTTCTGGGATTATAGTCTGGGCCATCATACTCAAGGATGTTAATTACAAATTATTTATTAAAATGTTCATCTGTTCCTGTGTTCTTCTCTGTATCCCACAAGTTAGTTTTACTTTTTTTTTTTTTTTTTTGCAATCTTGCTTACCCACTTCTGAAGACTCTGCAGACCTCTGGTATCCTTCGTGGCCCACTGCACTTCGCCATGAGTGTGAACAAGGCATGCTGACCCCGTGTACCTGGTGGAGATCTCAGGCATGAAGTCCACCTCTGTATCGGGAGAATGGGGTTACATCAACATCTGTAAATCCCTCTTGTGAATCCCTCCAGTTCCCCCATGCAAGCAACTTGCTCATAGAAGAAATGATGCTGCCTTGAAGCCAGGTCTTCAGCTACCAGGTCTTGAGGTGAGGCACTGGGAATGTGGGATAGGAATCTGTCCATTGGACACTTTTCTTGTTCTCTCCTCAGGGGCTGCACATCTTGCATGAGTCCTGCACTGTATCTAGCATCCTCAACAAGGAAATTAAACAATTGTTTCCCAAGGCAGTTAGTTGTCAGGTCTCTAATAATGTAAGGTTACAAGTAACTTCCTGGTAGTCCAGACTGAAAAAGAGAGCTCAAGGAGCAAATGCTCTTCCAGGCTGCCACTCCCACAGTCTGTTCCCACTTTCTTAAGCCAAGGATTAGAATACTTGAGATTCCACAGATCTTAAACCCAATTTTCTGCTTCTCTACCTCACTGGCTTCTTTTATTTACTGTCGACGACTTCCTCGGGCCCTTTGTTCTTGGGACAGGGACCTGTTTTTAATCAAGCCCTTACATTTATGGGACATAGTCTCTAATAGACTTCTGGAACTTGGTTTTAGAAACTTCTGGAAACATTCTCAGTAGAGTCTAATTTCACAGTGTTCCTGGGGCACTGTGGAACGTGAAGCCTGGAGAATTAGGCTTACAGAAGTGCCCTCAGTAGAAAAGCAAAGAGAGTGAAAGGAACCTCAAAGCCCAGATCACCAAGCGTTTGAAAATCCGAAGTTGGAAATCTCACCTCAAGGTGGCTGTAAACACCAGACAGAGAAGAGCCTTTCAAATACCCTTCCCGGCCCAGGAAAGCTGTGTGTTTACTTCCCTTATTGTCTCAAGGAGTCTCGGGAGGACGTCTCTATTTTCTGGTTCCATCTTTTAAAGTCTAGTCAGACTTGAAGTGGCTACTCCTCAAGGAAATGCTAAAGCACCGTGGAGGCTCAGAAGTCACAGCCAGAAAAACCTTCCTTGGAAACAACACACACTCACACATTCACTTCTAATTACTCAGACTCCTGAAGGGCTATGAAGTTAAATCCATTCTTCTGAGTCCGAGCAGAGTAGGCACTCCTCATCCCACGGTCCCAGACCATGGCTCCTTGAGAAGAGTGTCAAAGACCTGCTACAATCGGAGTTGTTATTAAGAAGCTCCCTCCATCTCAAACTGACAGAGAACGTCTCAAACTGGGAAGCTTTTCCCCTGCGGGGCCGCGAATGTCTACTTCTCTCTCATTAATAAGGAAATTTTACTTCCTCAGGCAAAATGGAGCACAGCTGTCAGTTATGTGTGACAGGGAAATCATAATATTATTTCAGTTTATCTTCAACACCCTCCAACTCTCACTGAGTTATTCTGGGTGCCAAGCGGGTTATTTTGGCATTTTGACTATATTAATCTTTATAAAGAAAAGAGGCAGGAGAACAGAGTTTTTAAGATCTCAGTGCCAGGCTAATCTGGATTGAAGTCCAAGACCCCAGCTCACGAGCTATAATGTTGTGAGCATATTACTTAACCTATACTATTCATATATTATCTGTTTAATGGGATGGTAATGATTAGATGTAACACTGTATACAAAGACTTGAACAAATTAAGCATATATTAAGGACCCAATGCATTTAGTTAAAGTGTGTATGTGTGTGTGTATGTGTGTGTGTGTGTGTGTGTGTGTGTGTGTATAGTGTGGTGTGTTATTTATGGTTGCAGAGGGATTGAATGCTTACACTGAAAATTATTAGTGTAACTGGTAGAGAGACTTCTGATGGCTTTAATCCAGTTCCCATTACAGCTCTCCTACAGCCCCCATGTTGAGGAAGGCTCAGCCATACAACCTCACCACAGTTTTCCTACAGCTTCTCTATTGAGGAAGGATAAGTTATACTGCCTCCCAGAACAGACCCACACAATGTCTAAAGGTGCTCGGTGTCATCTTCAGAAAGACTGACTGGTAGAACATCACTTTGATGATCAGCCACAGTGTAGTTCTCCATCACTTGGAACTGCTGTCTGGACAGTCCCTTAAGGGGACATGATACAAGTCTAATAAGTCCACTTCATGGTTCAGTTGGCACGTCTTCTATTTGTCTGATAAAATAAATATGTGGGACAAGAAAACTTCATTCAGAAAAGAGGTTTATTTGATTAAGCTTTGACGAATAAATGTCTAAACTTCCTGGGACAGGCTCTGGTGAGGCCCTGCTGGGTGGTATCACCTCATGCAGAGGCAATGATAAGACTGTGTGGATCAGTAAGTGATCAGATCATCAATAGTCAGTCAAGAGCAATTCTGAGACCCCACTCTTCATAACCACATACCCTCAAGAAAAGCTAAAGGGTCCCACATGATTACCCTTAATCCCTTCCTTAAACAGCTCTTCCAAAGTTCTGATAGCTTCTCACTGGGCCCTGCCTCTTAAGAGTTCCATCACCAACCACCATCATTATCACCACACCAGGGGTCAAACTTCCAATACAGGAATCTTCTAGAGAAGCATCCAAATCATAGCAGTGGTCATCTAAGAACTGTCTTCTTGATGAGTTCACTGACCTAAGCATATCTATTTTCTCTGTGGTTTTGCTCATACTTTGACCTTAGGCCTCTCCCTTCTTAAGTATTCCTCAATGCTCTGAGTGTTACTTCACCCTGAATGGTCCCTAGGGTTTAATGCACTGTGGTGGAGGTGCTCTACCAAGACTAGATGTAACTTACCTCTTTGGGCATTTTTTTATTTAATTAAATTATAGCTATATCGTCTCCTCTCTCTCTTTCCCCTATCTCTTCTGTCCCTGACCCTTCCAAATTCATGGCTCCTCTTCTTTTTACCATCATTGTTAGATCCACATGTAAATGAATGAGCATATAAATGCGACTTGCTGAGTCTATTGAGTGTGGCCTGCATGTACGTTTCTAGGATTAACACTTAATGTTGGATTACCGAATGGGACGCTTAGTCCTAGGGAAAACTAATTATCCTCTTCAATGGTCGTGAAATGTTTGTGGCTCTTCATCTAGGGTTGAAGCCCCATGAAATCTCCTCTGTCCACTTTGGGATGTCAATTGTGGTTGGATTGTCCAGGTCTTCTTTAGGTGCCATGTTGTTTGGATTTCTTGGGTGTAGCTTCTCCACCATAGCTAGAAAGCACAATCTCACAGCAGACTTCCTGGTCCCATGGCTCTTGCAATCTTTCCTCTCCCTCTTCCATGATGTTCCCTGAGTGTTGGGTACAGGAGTTGTATTGTAGATGAATGAGTGGGAACAGGGCTGTTAGCTGTTCTCTGCAGTTTGACTAGTTGTGGCTTTCTCTGACAGCTGCAAAGAAATAAAATACCTTGTGATAAACCTAACCAAGGAATGAAGGACTTCTTCAGGTATTTTAAACCCCCCAACTCCATGAGAATTATAAAAGCTCATTCAAAAAGACTCCACATACCAAAGAAAAACAAAACAAGATCCACTAAATGTAAGTTCATCAAGACTTCTTTGAATTGTGTCAAGAAATTGTAATTCTTTTAGTTTAGTTACTGTAATGCTGGGAATTTACCCCAGAACTTTGCCCATGGTAAGCTTATGTAACACTAAGCCGCACCCCCTACCCCAGAACTGACTATTTTAAAAGTGGTTTGTTTGCCTGTGTTTACTCAGTGTCCATTAAATGTGAAGCAGAACTGAGTCTGAGGGACAATTTCTGTTCTCCATTAGAAGTTGGAAAGACAGTTAGGAGAACAGACCCTTCTAACATGATTGTGGAGTGAGTTTAGGAATGCTTGAATCCTTTCCACTCATTTCAATAGCCTTATGTAAGTTCCTTCTGAAGCCAGCCTCTCAGTTTCTGTATTTGAACAGGGATCAGATTGGGATTGGAAAATTCTTCCTAACCCTGATGCTTTGAGACCTCATCGTCATCCTCCCCAGCTACTATTAACACATGCTATTTCTTGGATGTATCCATTTGAAAGCTAAATTTTGTTTTAACTCTATGTATGTACTGAATCAACAAGAATCAAATTCTTGGAAGCATTTAGGCACACGGTCCATACAGTGTTTGGTTTATTGTTTGTGACTGATAGAAATTTACAGGTTCAAAGTGAATTAGTATGTGTGTCATTTCTATGCCCGGATAGTAAAGAGATCTTCAAAAGAGGATAAAGGGATGGGTTATTTATTGCTCGGCCCTGTCTCCCCCGTCATAGAGTGTCCCTAGTGCCTTCCCTGAGAATCACTGAGACAGCAATGCTCACCACAGGTGTCTGCTGTGCATCAAAGTACCAGTTGTTCTAACCAGGAAGCCTGCCCCGAATGGTTGCCTGAGGGATGACCACACCACAGTTGTCTACAGATCCAGACAAATGGATAAATAATTAAATGCACGGGGGAAGGAAGATTCCACTGTTTTTCTAACACCACATAATTTCCATTCCTCAAAATATTATTAGTCCTAATATCTGCCCCTGGATTTGTAAAACAACCTCACTCTCAGTTGTGCCCAATAAAAGCAACCCAAGATGGTCCATGCAGACAGGAGCAGGACTGAAGTTGTCACCATTTTTTCCAGACAGAAAATAAAAAATTAATGAAGACAAACTATTCTACAAGGTTTCACAGTCGGGAAATAAGATATGGTAAAAATCAAGATTTGAGTTCAGGTCATTTGCCCGCAAATCCCTTGTTCAGTCTTGTGGACCTTGTCAACCTCTCACTGTGGTCACCTGGATTGCTATAGAGGTGCTTAGTACCAAGAAGGACCACTGGAAAGAAACAACCAGACACACGATGGGGTGAGTGAAAAACTCTAATAACAAAGGGAGCATTGGGATGTCAGAGAGAAAGGATCGTTACAAAGGAGCAAGACAGAATAGTGTCAGCACCTTTTAGGCATTCTGAGACAATAAAAAGTTCACGTTTTCAAGGGGGAAGGATTTATATACAGAACTCTACCTGCCAAATCACCAGTGAAACACAAAAACAAAGTTTTGATCATCTGTGTGCACAAAACTCGAGTTTACCCTCTTCACATTCAAGGGGGGAATAAAACAGTGCTGGAGATGTGGTCCTTCACCAAGATGGGAAAGAAATTAAAGGAAAAAGGTACAGGGGACAGATGCAGCAGAAGCAACAGAGATGAGTAGAGAAAAGAAGAACTTGAGTAAGAGACATCTGTTAGACAGGATACCTGAAAATTCCCCTCTGTCTGAAACCTTAGTGTCTTTTCTTTCCAGTGGTATTAATAATTCCACATTTCCTGGCTCAACACTGAATATTTATACACTCATTACATCACTAATTCTGATTGTTCGTTTTAAAAATAGCCCACCTATTATATAATCACGGAAGATGTCTTTTCAATCATGACAGAGAATATTGGATGTAATACGTTTAGCTAGGATAAAAATCATTACAGAGGAAAGAAAATTTTCGAGATTGACAAAAGGCTGTACCATTGTCATTTTCTTTAGAGTGGAGTCTGCAGCTGTCTAAAGTCACTAATTTATGATATGGAGTTTAATCATGTGAATTAAATGCATGAAGAAGACAACAGGATGCGATTCAAAAATAATAAGCTAACAAAACTTGAGAAGGTGAGGAGAAAGGAAAAGTGGATAGGGATGTGAGTAAACACATAAGCCCTCAGACCGAACAACTAATAGCTCCTGTTCTAAAGTCAATAGGTAAGAAGGAGAACTCAAGTGTATTATATAAAGGTGTGACACTAACTCCCCAAACAACCAAAGAGTACTGACAGCAGCTGTCCCTGGTGAGGGAGGCGGCAGTGAGGAGTTTACTTTTTAGTTTTGTTCTTTTGCACTGTTTGAATATTTTAGAAATGTTGGCATGTATTAATTCTATATTTACCCAAGAAAATTTCCTCCTATTCAAATGTCTTGTAAAATGTAGATAAAAATCTGGATGATAGTTTTAGCCAGATACTATTTAAAAATCATACAAAGAACAAACAGAGAAGATTTAAAATAAGTTTCATATCTTTTATTTTAAAAATGAAATATAAACTAAGAGAAAGTAGTCCTCTCAAGGACACTTTAATGGTTGAATCATAAGACTGAGGTCAGTGTCTTGTCCAAGAACAGTCATTTTCAAGATTCAGATGAAGAAAGAATGTTAAAATAGCCAACACTGTACCAGTTTGAAGCACCTGTGTAGTGTCTTTGGTACTATTATACCCCCATTGGCCTCCTTCTCTACCCCTATCTTCTCCTTGGCCGCTGAGCTAGGAAATGGGAAAACACAAATGTCTACTAAAAAGCAGTGTCTTTCTAAGACCATATGAATCACAAACCCTCAGAACAATGCCAGTAATAACATACATTACCATTGTACAGAGACAGCCCAGCTGGCTGGATTTATACACTTGCAAGTGTTCGTGTGCGTGTGCGTGTGCGTGTGCGTGTGCATGTGTGTGTGTGTGTGTGTGTGTGTGTGTTTCTGTCTTTTATGAAGCCTGCTGCAGTGACTTGGGCAGAAATACTAGACCACTCTGACCACTGTGCCTTGAATCAAGCTGTTTGCATGACAGGATGTAGTCTCTCAAGGGGCTTTCTCCATTTTCTCTTTCCAAGTATAAGTGCTCAGTAGGACCCAGGTCTGCTCCAGAGCAAGTGTTTCCCTCCCTCATCCAACCCTTCTTGTCTTCCTTCCTTATTTCCTTCCATCTCCTTCCACTTCCTCCTAAATCAACTCCAACAGATAGCTTAGAATTTATAGATTCTGGTCTGAACTCAGTCCTTCCTAGCTCAGCCTCCTTCACCCATAGTGCTGCCCTCCTTTGCTTCTGTGTCCCCAAGTTAGCAAGTTTCTCAGTTCTTCTGCACAATGTGCTTTGTCATCAGTCATGTAAGCTCAACCATGTGGTTCATTCTGCCTATCCCACCTGCCTACCACAAACTCTGCTTACGGGCCAGCCACCTCAATTTTAGCTTTCCTTGGCCTCTGCATATCTACACAATCACATTCTCTTTGATTCTAGTTTTGATTGGTGGCACAAGTCTCTATGAACCTCACACTGAAGTTACTTTATGAGAGCTTACTTTGATGGAGCCAATGTCTCAGTCACTTTCCTTCTGCTGCGAGGCTGGTCACATAGTCAGTGAGGAATAAATATCTATTAAGTTCTGTTGATTTGTGAAAGTTGGCAAAGTGGAGACCAGGGAATAGGGTTTGATTTTTTTCCTACTTATTTATTGAGAGGGAGCACATGCCATGAATATTGTGTGGAATCAGAAGATAGCAGAGTCAATTTTCTCTTTCCATGATATGAGTTATGAGACTGAAGTCCAATCATTAGCTTAAAAGCAAGCACTTTTGTCCACTGGGCCATTCCCATTGGCCCTAGCACGGAGGTTTTCGACCACTGCCCATGTATTCTTCATTACTCCACAGGATCTCTCACATCGCACCACACATTTAAAGAACGGATATACACATTTTAAACTCTAATGTGGAATCAGAGTACAGTCATGACCTGTCTCATCCTGATATCAATTCAAGATGACAAGGAAAAGCATATGGTATTAAAGTATCCTTAGATGAGGCAAACATCAGAAGGTGCCATTTTGATGTTTCATACATAGTGAGAATGTGTCAGATTCCATTAGGCACCTTTGTCATGCCTTAAAGAAGGGACAGGAGATGTTTGGTGAAGCATCCTAGCTGCTAAGTGGTTTGCACAAAAATGAGCCTTCCTTGTCATAGTCAGGTTTTTTATTGCTGGGATAAAACACCATGACCAGAAGCAACTGAGGAAGGAAAGGACTTATTTCAGCCCACAGCTGATATGCTCATCAGAGAGAAGACAGGACAAAAACACAGGGCAGGAACCTGGAGGCAGGAACTGATGCAGTGATCATACAGCAGTGCTGCTTACTGGCTTGTTCCCCATAGTCTGCCTTTTTATAGCATCCAGAACCACCTGTGCCCAGGGTGATACCACCCACAGTGATCTGGGCCCTCCCATATCAATCATCAATCAAGACTGTGCATCACAGACTTGCCTACAGGCCAATCTGATGGGGGCATTTTATCAATTGTTGTTCCTTCTTTAAAGATGACTTTATCTTGTGTCAAGTTGACATAAAACTAGCCAGCACACCGTGTGTCCTCGGTGAGGATGCTTCAGATCTCCAGATGCTTTAAATCAGTTAAAGTTTAAAAGTAATGAGCTAAATTACTGGTAAGTCTTCCAGGGACCAGCTCTTTTAAAAATCACTGAATTTTTGCTTATTGTAAGTAGCTATTTTTTTGATCCAGAAACTTCTACAGTGTTTTTATCTTTTAAATAATTGAAGCCATTATTTTAATTTAAAATGATTAGCTTTCCTTTTCTGCTTCATTGTAGGCAATCAATGAACAAAAAATTCATGTTATCTAATTTCAATTGCTCAGCCCTGAGATCACATAGATATGAGCAACACCAAATGAGCTCAGTGGGTTATGCGTACATATTTATTCATTTTACGCATATATAACAGTTAAAGAAAAAAGGCATGAGTTAGAGGGAGTGAGTTGGATACATGGAAAGGGTTGAATTGAATGGAGGAGAAAGGAAAGGGGGAAACGATGTGATTATATTTAACTTTTAAAAAATTAAAAAATATAGTTTTAAAATATCTGTTGGTTTAAACATGTAAGCCACTGGAGATGATTTAGCTGGGTTGATATTTTCCATTTTATCTTTGGTCAGGAAAAGCATTAGCAGAAGCTACAGGTGACAATGGTTCCTAATCCAGCTTCCACTGTCTGCATCTCCATCCTTGCGTGCACCCAAACATACCCTAGCCATCTGCATTCCTCACTATCACAATCCACTTCCGTGAAATCTCTGTTACTCAAAGTGACATGCCTACTTGGAAGGTTCATAGCTCCAGGGAGTACACTGTCTGAAATGCATTGACTTAACCAATGTTAACCAAAAAATGTTCTAAGACGTCTGAAGAAACCTAAGTCCACACACTTGATACAAGAGCAACCCTGAGTCTCTGTGTAATTTTTCCAAAGGCTCAGAGCACTTTATACCTAAGAGATGAATCCAGATCCAGTTCTTTCCACATGTGCTACATGCAGAATCCTCGTGGCAGAGCGCTCATTCACCCCATCTTTGTTTCTTCAACCAAGGTGCTTCCCTTCTTTCATACCGAATGTCACTTTCTTTGAGGTCAGCATCTCTTCCACAGTGTTTACTAATAAAAGATCTCTCTGTGTGTCTCTCTCTCTTTGTCCTGTACTTCGAATTTTCTTTGGGCCATCAACCAGCTCCCAAATAAAGAAAAGGGGGCTTATTATTAATTATGAATGCTTTGGCCTTAGCTTAGGCTTGTCCTACTAGCTCTTTTAACTTAATTCACTTGTTTCTATTCATCTACATTTTGCCTCTGGGCTTTTTTATCTTTCTTTCATTCTGTATGTCCTACTTTCCTGCTTCTTCTATGTCTGTCTGGCTTGTTTTCATATCCCTCCAAACACAGCTCAATAGAGCCCTACAGGTACTGTGTCTCCATGAACATCTGAGGCAGCACAAGCCACGTCCAAGGGGGCTTTGTGCTAGCTCACACTGAATTGTTAAGCTTCAGAGCTGAGTGTTTTTAAAGGCTCTTGAAAATAAACTAATGAGCCAACTAGACAACCAGAGTTTTTAGGTTTTTTTTAACTCCACAAAGGGCATGTTGGGGAATAACACAACTCATAGCTCCTACTTGCAAAGGGGCTGCTGTGCAAAGGGTCATGGGCAGCTTGGCCAAGGGCCAGCAGTTGAATCCTCCCTCTCGGCTTTTAAGGTTGTTAGCATCTTGCATTTGGCCTTTTCTTGTTTCATGGAATCATAATGAGGCACCACATTTTTCCCCCATTAGTGGCTCACTAGATTCTGAATTAATGTAGAATTTATGGATAATTCATTTCTTTCATGTAAGTTCCTATTCTTATTCTATTTCAAGCTGCTGTTGGAGTCTTTCTTGCCGTTGGAATATAGTGGTTCAGTCCACTTGGGGGAACATCTATACAGCTCCATGGTTGTTAGGTAAGTGGAGAATTTCAATGAATCATTAGTAGAGCAGAATCTTATAGGGATAGTCTCTCATGCTTGATTAGGATCCATAGGCTTCCAAAGACCATGTGTGGTCTTAAAAGAAGGTTTGTTGCTGGCATTATTCTTGGATTTCTTTCGCTGTGGTGTGTTGCGGTTTTGAGACAGAGTCTCATCACATGATTGAGGCTGTCTTCAAACACAGGATTCTCCTACTCCAGCCTCCCATGTGCCTAGGACTGTCTTGAACCCCCAAATTGTTTGTATATTTGAGCATGTACTTATCTTGCGGGAAAGGAGGCCACCATCCAGCAGATTTTGAACAGGCTAGAATCTGTGATCTGCTTTAGCTTTCTCATGGAAAACACTTCTACTAGGATACTACCAAGTTGACTGTTCTAGCCTTCCCTGAGTTCCAGATCTCTGTGAATACTCTGCTGCACTGTTTCATTTACTAGCCATAGCAACCTCTATTTAGGTATGTTTGTTTTCACTATTACTGAAGCTAACAAGCTAGGTAACTGGCCTAGTTTAGCTTAACCTGCCCCAAGCCACTCTGTTCATTAGAGAAGCATGGTACAGAGCAGTTCGTGCTGATAGGGTGATTTTCTCAACTCTGGTAGTGCTATCATGGTTACTCATTCTAGATAGAAATGAAGATCACCCCGTCAGAGTTTGTCCTAGTCTATTGCTGTGATGAGAACCATGACTGGAAGGCATATTAAAGAGGAAATGGTTTGTTTCATTTTACAGATTGTAGTCTGCTGTGAAGAGAAGTCAGGGCAGGAACTCAAGGCAGAAACACGAAGGCAGGAACTGACGCCAAGGCCACAAAGAATGTCACTTACTGGCCTGTTTGTCATTGGCTTGCTCAGTTCATTTTCTTACACAACCCAGGATTACCTGTCCAGGGATGGCACTGCCACAGAGCCTTCTCACATCAATCATTAATCAAGGAAATGCCCCCACAGACTTGTCTACAGGTCAAGATGATAGTGGCAATTCCCCAGCCGAGGCACCCTCTTCCCTTATGACTCTGCTTGTGTCAAGCTGACAAAGCACTAATCTTCCCATCCTTCCATCTCTATGAGTCAACTTTTAACTGAATCAGGGCCCTGCTTCCTCTGTAGCTCATGGCCATCGGACTCAGGTCCTGGAATGGGAGTCGTGTAGAGAAGAAGAAGGGAGGCAACGGATTGGTAGGGCGTGGTGGGTTTTGTTAGGAAATGCCAAAGCAACTCTTGGTCAAGTCTTTTTAACAGATGGGGACAGAGACCCAGGAATGACTTGAGCATAAGATGGAGTGGGACAGCCAGGGCCTGCTTGAGGCTCAGTCGCTGGGGTGACTGTTTCTCTGTTCTTTAGCTGAAAATCAAAGAGAGTGAGTCTCCTGATACTGCCTTTGCCTTCCACCTCCCTACGCCAGAGCTGTTGAGCCAAGCCTTTTCCCATTATACATTCCAAACATGTATTGCAAAAGGGCAACACATTAAAATAATAAATCAAATCTCTTGTGGCTTTCAAGGTCGGAAGTAGAGGATATTTTTATCTATAAATCATCTCCTTTTAAAAAAGCCACATCGAAAGTTAAAAGAAGTCATTATTGGTGAAACCATTGGAAAAAATAGCAGGACGTGATCTGGGGTGGGCGATTTGAGGTGATGGATTACCAGAGAGCTCATCTCCTGTCAATTTAAAAAGCTTTTTGACTGCTTGCTTTCCATTTCCAAGCTTCAAACTCAAATAGCTCTTCACAAAAACAATCGCACTAGACAAATTGATATAACTGCTTTACCCAGCCACCACCCACCACCTGCCACCCTTTCCTGGTTTCAAACTTCACCTAACATTGCTACAAGAAGGAGACCGACCATTCCTCAGGCACTGGCAATGTGCCAAGCACTACACTAACACATGTCATTCTGGGAATGCACTAAATGACCTTCCAAAGGAGCTTTTAAAATTCTTATTTTATTCTTGAGAAAACAGACCCCTTGAAAAGTCAAAGAGATCACAAAGTTACAATGTACTTAAAGTAGAATTAGACTATGACTATGGTTTCCCAGTTCACCAGAATTAAGCGGAGGATGTGCTCAGCCTTGTGTCTGCAGACCGAGGGTAATCTACTTACTTATTTCCTGACTTTTACTCTCCAGTGTTATGGGATGAATTATGTCCCTTCAAAACTCATTTGTAGAAATTCTAATCCCCCAGTACCTCAAAATGTGACCTTATTTAGAGATAGAATCTAGCTAACCAAGTTAAAATGAAGTCATTATGGAGGGACCTAACCCAATATGGGCAGCGTCATTACAGAAAGCAGAATGTGAACACAGAATCAACAAATGTTATGTGAGGATGATGACAGAGCACGGTGGTGTCAAAGATGCCCAGAAGGCCACCAGAAGCCAGGAGGGAGGTGTGGGCAGAAGCTTTGTCACAGCCTCAGGAAGTGACAGCTCTGCCCACACCTCTGTAACAACCGCCAGACTCCCAGACTGTGGGACCTTGGATATCTTTTGTCTGATCCACGGAGTTTGTGGCATTTTGTTATCACAGCTTTGGCATATGAACACATTCAGTCAGGTGAATTTTCTTAAAATAACCATATTACTACCTCTCCTGTCACCCCGATAATTCCCCTATTATCTGAAAGGTTTTTCACGGCTTTGAGCCTTCTCTGAGGGAGTATGGCATGAAAGATTTTAATGACTGCCTCATCATTCAGAAGGCTCCCCCGTAAAAAAGCTTTTAGCAGGGGAGGTGCCCTGTTCTTGTTTTGATCTGGTCAAGGAAGATATGTAGCAGAGGTACTCCAGTGTAGCTGCTCCTGATGCAAGATATATTTGCTGAGTGCTCACCTGGCTCCTGGGCCTTAGAATATAGTGGTAGCTAATGTCCATACCCTTGGTTTATAATAAGAAAGAGACAGACATAAGAGAAAATTTCCTACAGTTGCATGTGGCCCAGCCTGATGATGCAGAGATTTCTGGGAAGACCTAATGTTTGAGATGAGAAACCATCTTAACCACAGAGGTGGCAGCCAGCCACTGACCATAAGTGCCAGCATTGACTCTAGGTCCTCTGTGCTGATGCTCAGCCTTCCCTTGTGTGTGGGAGACCCATCCTGCTGGACCACTGGGTGTATGCCTCCTGCTTAGAACAGGAATGTGTTCCCTAGTGTCATCACTTGATAGAGAATAGACCTCTACAGGGCTGGAGAGATGGCTCAGCCCTGGCTGAGCCCTGAACTGGCTGCTCTTCCAGAGGTCCTGAGTTCAATTCCCAGCAACCACATGGTGGCTCACAACCCTCTCTAGTAGGATCTGATGCCCTGTTCTGGCATAAAGTCATACATGCAGATAGAGCACTCATATACATCAAATAAATAAATAAATATTTTAAAAAGGAGAGAGAGAGAGAGAGAGAGAATAGACCTCTATGTTGTCATACATGCAGCCATCTTCTTGCTCTGTTTCTTTTTCTAGTCGTATTAACCATTCCCCAAATTAAACACCCTGACAGGTCTGTTGGGAATACTGGAACACATCCGGTGAGTTCCACATTTTACAGCTGTTGGGTCTTTTCTTGGAGAGCTGATTTTGAAGAGAGAGGAGGACAACAGCACATTCAGAGTGTAAGGTTAAACAGACAGTGATGTGTCATGCATGGGACTGAGGAGAAGGGTCTGGAAGAGGCCCAGCCAGGACCCTGCTCTGGCTTGGGTGTTACAGAACAACACTATTGGGCAAGACACGGTCTGTCTGAGCCTTAGCTGTCCCCTCTTTATAATGAAATGCTCAGTCCAGAGATCACTGTACTTCTGATCACAAAGGAGTAACTCATTTCTAAACCCCATAAAGCAAAGAGCCTCCCATTCTCAATGATGGGAAGTATGGTGTTGTACAGCCCCTCCCTGGAGACTGCCTGTTCAGGTGGGGACTCTCTGATACTCCTCCGGCTCTCCCAGCACTCCCATCACAACTGGAAGGTAGATGCAGAGCCTCCAGCTGTATGAAGTCCCTCTCGATGCACGCAAAGTCCTCTCGATGCACAAAGTCCTCCCGATGCACGCAATGTCCTCTCCATGTGTGAGAAGTCCTCCTCACTCCCATTTTACCAGTTCATCTTTACCATGTCTCCCTCACACTCAGCAGTCAGAAAACTCCACTTCTATAGGACTATAAAAAAAAATTGCTGAGTTCAATGAACTTCACAAAAAAAAAAAAACGTATTTCCTTCCTTAAATGTTCCAAGAAACTTACATCTATTTTCCTTTAATATATAGAAATGTATTGCCAGCAGGCATGTTGACATTGTTGAGCTCTGAGTTCCCTTTATGCAACAAAGCTTGTGTGAACAGTTTGCAAAAGTATAAAACAATTGCTCAGATTGTAACAAGAGAAGCAAAACCACAGAAAAGGCCAAGCCAGACATTCTCTGATTAGCACAGTTTATGTATACCATATGATCTTACCCTGTTGCTAGAAAAAAATCTGCAGACATCGTTCCTCATTTCCCTGCTGCTGAGGCAAATACATCATTATGTAAAGACACTAGTTTCCTAAAGGTCATGAAGCCACTTGATAAATCTGTAGCTACATCAGCCAAGAAATTTGGGGTCAAAGCCTGAACCCCTACACCCCTTCCCAGCACTAAATTCTGTGCCCAGAATATCCATTAACTGTACCTTGTAGGTAAGGCGGCCAAAAAAGGCAAAGGGACTAAACTTTGAAGCTTGGAAAGCAGAGATGTTGACTCAGTAAATATGGAGTTGGTAAAGTCATTAGAGTCTGATGATTTGAGAACCTGATGCTTCAGTCAGTGTGGGCAGCTGGCACCATAATCAGGCTACACTAAGAACTGGAGTAGAGAGCTGAGAGAGCAGCCCGCTGGTAGACTACTTGTTACATGTTCGAGGTCCTGTATTTAACCCTAGCACCATATCAAAAATAAAGGTAAATAAAAATAAAACAAAACTCAGCTTCTAGGCTGGAGACAGATAGCAATAAAGAGTATCGCAGACAGGAAAGTTGTTAACGCCCATGCCAGCATTGTTTGGGAGAGGGAAGCCATCAGAGTCTAGACTCAGGGGTGGTAGATAGAGTACCTGATGCAACTAATATCTGATTTGTGGGAGTCTTCTTTGTAAGAACCCATCCTTAACAAGCAAGCTTCTGCCTTGGGGAGTTTCCAGGGTGGTCTTCTACAACAAGGCAGCTCTATTGCATAGGATTGTGTAGTCCGGTCTTGGTGGACACAGCCTTTCACTGGAACTGCACAGTTTTATTCATCAGCTTCATGAGCTTGGTAGTGTGACAGTGTCGTGGGAGAATACATCCTGTGAGTGCTGACAGACTCAGCAGTGAGCCCACCTCACTGAGGACCAGGCACAGCCAGGCCTATGAAGGAAGAAGTAACCTTTACAAGGATTCTTGGGAAGTGGCAGCATTTCCCACTGACCGTCTAAACTTCCTCAGGAGCAGCACAGCACTGGTAAGAGTTCATGTGCCACGCCAGCCTTGGCTTTCTTCCTCACCCATCTCTTTGCTTGTTTGGAAACCCTAGGCACCATCCTGAATCTTGGGTCTGGGCACTGGAGGTACACATTGCTTCTGGACACTGTGCTTGCTTTAGCTGCTGCATATTGATGTGAAAAATCATTACGTCTCAAACAACCAAATCCCTAGTGCTCGGCCTTTATCATATGCATTACCCACAGGCAAATCTGAAAATCACAGCTCTTCTCTGGTGTTGTCTACTACATTTCTAACAGTCCAGCCCAGCGTGAGACCACGGAGAACTAAAATGGGTTGGAAGGCAGAAGGTGGAGAAGGATTGCCATTATCTTCTGATTAGCAGAGATGAAAAATGATTTGAGAGATCCAAATGGAGTGACAATAGCATGGTTCAGTGCTCTGGTGGCCTGTTGTTCATAAACAGATAACGGTGCCCTTGGGAGAGTGCATGGTGTAAATCTGCTTGGAATGACCAAACAGCGCTGGCAGAGCCGCTTTCATTGTGAGCTTCCAACACAGCTACTCGGATTAACCTAAGTGCCAAGAACACAGTAAGAAATCAGTGGCTACAGTAAAGGAGGAATGAATGGTACAGCGACAGGTCGCTAAGAAGGAGGTGGGACTGCATAGAGCTGCTGACCTCTCAGAACCCAGCTGCAAGCCGTCTTCTCCAGAGGCCCACAGTTGACTCCTTTCCCAGCTCCCAGTCCAGAAACAGGTTCTAAACCCCAGTGTAAGGCTTATGTCGGTCAGCCTCCTGGCACTTCCCCAGCACCTTATTTTGCAACCATTGTCTTCTATCCCACCTCCCCTAGGGGCTTTAAGGGAGGAGCTTGCTTTTCTCCATCATCCTCCCTTCATATGATCCTACCTTAAGACACTCAGGACAAGTAGAGAAAGAAACCACGGGGGAACTGATGGAGTGGCAGATCCCTTGGGCTTGTAGAGCAGTTTACAGGTCCTAAAGTGGATTCACAGACATGAGCACATCTGATTTTCCCAAAGCCCTAGGATATTCCCTAAGACACATCCATCTTCTAGACTTGTTTCACAGACAGTCTCTAAGATGAGAATTATTGCAGTCCTTACCTCTTACAGCTGCTTCAAAGACTAAATGCAATTGAAGAATTGCTAGGGGTAAAATCCTTCACAGCAGAGCCTGGCACATAGGAAAGGTGAGCTATTGTTTTAGCTACAAATTCTCAGGGGAAAATGTTATTTCTAGCTTCTCTAATCAGGAAGCAAAAGCCTAGAACCCAAATGATCTGCTCCCTTGGCCAGAGTCTCTTTGGTACCTTCAGGACACTAGCATGGCATGAAATTCCTGCTCCCTTGGCACACTGCCTGCCCCACCTCCAGTGGCCTCCATGCCTGCACTGAGTATTTGAAGTGGACCTTGACCATGAGCACTGCCTACTGTGGTCAATTGCATCCATGTCCTTGGGGCCACATTGTCCCATCTTCATAGGCAGCTCCTCTCCCTCCTCTGGTGTTCAGCACTTCCTCCCAGGGAGAGAAAAGGCCACCTACTCCTGAGTTCTGTGATCCCTCTGGAATCTGAAAGATAGCCACCTGTCCTGTTGGAGTCAGGCAGTTAATCCCCTCCGTGGGCAGGAACTTCAGTGTTTGCCCTTGACTGCAAGGTGCACTAGGCCTCGTGAATCAAGGGCAGAGAATCATGCTGCTACAGGAAAGGGACCTTGTGGGCAGTCAGAGAGCTAGCCCCAGGCCAGCTGGTCCCACTCCAGAAGGAAGAAAGCACAGCTGACATGGGCCAGCATGGCTACGTATTTCCAGATTATTCTCAACGGAGCTGCATATGCTGGCCATGTGCAAATGTGCCTGTGAGACTTAAAAGGTCAAAACCAACAAAAGAGCAAACTCACCTGCTAGAGGCAGGGCAAGCTCAGAATCCTGCGATGCTGACCACAGACACAGATTGCAGATACAAGCCAACGAAACAGAACCCTTCCACTGTTTCTCACACCCGGCTCTTCTGTCAAGCTGTGGCTGAACGCCTCTGCTTGCTGGGTCTCTGTCTTAACACCCCTTAGCAGAAAAAAAAATATTTTTCTTCTATGTGAACGAACCCCCACTTTTCTTCTGTCATCTCTCCCAGGACATTTACCCTTTTCCGCCTTGATCAAAGTTGTTAGTCTACACGTCTTAATTTCTTGACCTCAAACATCACCCCGTTCTGCAGAGTTACCTTTGCTTTCATGGGTGCCAACAACATCCTTCTCCAGGCCTAGCCTACAGCGTTTGCCTCATTTCCTGATGGTTGTCTGCCAATTATAGTGGCCACCTACCCTTCTCACTCACTACCTCTGAACCCCACGAGGCCAGAGGGGGCATGTTTTCATCCTTAGTACCCAAAGCCTCATGTGCTGTTAGTCATCGTTAACTGGGTTCCATGAGATCAGAGACTGTGGTTTGTAGAACATAGACTCTTCATTTATTCACTAATAGAATGGAAATTTGATACTGGTGGCAATTTCTAAGCAAAGTTCCATTGCTTTATGATTTTTGCATTATTAATTTGGACAGTGTTAGCTATTGATGAGTGTGGCACACAGTAGAAGGAATGATTCTTGGGAAAGATTTGATTTAGTCAGTCATATTTCATGAAAGCCTGATGCTGCTGTAAAGTAGCCAGTACTTAGGGCTTATGTCCCAGACTAGGAAGTGACCTTCAAGCTCTAGCTCTAATTCATTTCCCACCCGGTGCATTACCATCCAGTCTAGGGGCTAGCACCCTCAGAAAGCAATATGCTTGAGTGACACTTTCAGCTTTCATGTTAGAAAGTGCTCCTGTGTCTAGTCATCCATTATAGATAATGGTTAGGGGACTCTGTGGCCCAAAGAGCATGTCTTATATAAGAGCAAGTGCCACACAGAAAAAGCCATGTACACAAGACAACATAAACATTATGAACATACTCCGTAAGGGCAAGCATGAAGAAAAGGGAATAGAGGAAATTGCAACCAAATTGTAATTCATATATCCATTGCTTTCCAAACATTACAAAAATCCCATTGTGTAGGGGCACTGTTTTAGGCACTATAGACATCTCATGGACAAGACTAGTGAGCACTTGTGGCTAAGTTTGTTGTGGTAAAATTGGGGGTAAACATTTATAACCTCTAGATCCCACAGTTCTGGTCTGTATGTTATAGTGATAAATAAAATCCCATAGGGCATAGGAATGCCTCTTTTTCAAACAGAAAAAGTGAATTTTTTGTTTCTTGAATGCTGGACAGTTTAGGAAATGCATCACACCAATAGTTCATGTCATGAAGCTGCTAAACTTTTAGGACAGAAGAAATGATCAACTCTGCTGAGGCAAGTGGGATATGTCTGCAAGGAACTTAGCAGCTAGGTAACACATGCCACTGATCTCAAAGATTAGCACAGCTACATAATCCTCAGATTGTGAAGGACTTTCCAATTTGCTTGCTGGGGTTACTTGAATTAACAGCAGATCTCTACCAAGAAATTAGAAGATAATTACAGGGAAGCCTCAGAGTTGGAGGAAGACGTAAAGCCACTGACAGTGTTCGTCTGACATCACTGAGAAAGTCCTCTAAGGACGAGCCATCCTTGTATTTAATGAGATGCAAAAGAGAAGTCTTGCTTATTAAAACCGCTGTGAACAGCCCATGGTGGGTAGTTTCACGCTTCGAGTGTCTTTTCCCCTGGTGCAGTCTGGGGGAGCTAGCTTACAATGTACATGAGAGCTTGCTTCCATCAATCATGTAACACGGTCCACATACAGCACTAGAGATTTACATGGCCTGCAATATGGCCATGACTGATAAGACACATCTCCTGCATGAAATGCTTACCAGAAGACAACTGCCAATCAAACCCGGGTCACTTTACCCAGAGGGACAGCACAAAATTTACAGAAGGCTGGTGATGCAGGCTGAAGCTGCCTCCGCCAAAACTCACTGAAAAATCAATAAAAAAATATTGTCCACATTTTAGATTTGCCCATAATGGAATTCATTTAAACATCATTACTGGCCCATGCTGACAGCTTCAAAATTGAATTTTTCTTGTGCTTGATGGAGTGAATAAATCTCCCCCTGGTAGGTAGTTGTTGCTTTCCAAAGCTTATAACTCACATTCTCCCAGCAATGTAGTGTCAAAACCAGTAGTAGTTTCTGGCAGAGAGTTGAAGAAGATGAGACATATAGTCTATGGAGAGATTTTTGCACTGGTCTGATAAGATTTATAAAGTCATCTTCATTCAAAAAGGATTTCTTACTGACCGCCAGAGGCTGGCTGAGTCTTACTCCGAGCTTTGCAAATGGTTGTGACACCAGGTTCATGCAATACAGGGTAGAGAAGTGGCTGGGTTGGGTGGAAAGTCCCTTAGCAAGCTTGTAAGGGTCAAAGGGCAGCAAAGCTCCAGACTTTCTCACTGACCTGCTGGAGATGTTCTGTTCCAATTTTTTGTTTTAATGTTTTTAGCTCGTGGCAATTTCTTGCTTTGGTGGATTTAGTAAAAATGATTAATGTAATAATGCACCTCATACTTATCTAGGAAGGCTCTTAGCCTACTTGGAAATTAAAGAACTATTTCCCATTGATTCTATTTCTTTTAACATCAAGATTCACTTACTGGATGTTCCTAGTGGGGTTCTAATACTTAAGAATTGGAGAGTGTTAATTACCATTTGGAATTCACAGTGTCACCGCAGCTGAACACGCTGTCCACAGGAGTGTGAGGGAGGGCTAAACAGAGCACTTTAAGATGCTGTCTGTCTCACAGAAGCTGGGATGAATGGCCTTTCTGCTCGGATTCTTTCAGAGATCGATCTGCACAGAGAAAACCGCAGAACACTGACACTTGAGCTAAATCTATTGTTAAGCCAAATTGGTTGGTTGGTCGTCCGTTATCAAGGTTTTAGCCTCCTGCTTGCTCTTTTAGATGTAAGCAAAACAACCTCTTGCTTTGGACCCAAAAAGCAATTTGCACAACGTGAGAGATAAAAATGCTCATATTCAACTCTGAGCCACCCCCCAGCCTGGTTAGGACATGAGATTCTCAGAGACTCTGGTTACCTTTCCCTGAAATGGTTCATTCCTGATGTGCCCGTTCTACTGTTTTATGACAAACATCAAATGAACTAGTAGACACACACACACACACACACACACACACACACACACACACACACACCAAAAAAAAGGATGTGGGCTATAAGGTGCTCCCACTAAAATCATCTCAGTTACAGCATCTTATGGCACAACTTACCGGCCCACATGTCCCATAAGTTGAGGTCTGCTGTAACTGAGTTCCACGGCAGATGAATAAGGTATGTCTGTGAGTTTTTTTTTTAAAGGCATGGGTCTGAGTGACCCCAAATGGTGTACAGAGGAGAAAAGATTCAGTACTCCATTTCAAATCAATAGAACGACCACCCAAATATTTTGTCACATGATATTGTCCCCTTAGAATACTATGCAGCCATTTGCCACTTAGTCTCCAACCATCTCATGAATCTACAGAGAACGCCTGTGCACACACAGCCTGCAGTGGGGGGGCAGAGGGGGGAGGAACTGGAGGGGACGAATTTGGAGGAAAATGAGACGGTTCAACACAGTAAGAAAAAGGAAAGTTTTTGCCGTTGTTGTCAGAGTCCATAAATCAGGAGAGCAGAAAGAGAAAACAACAACAAAATAAAGCACAGCCCAGGTCGAGTCTATCAAACACACTCTCAGTTTCCAGACACGGTTCCGTGTTCACCGGCAGGGACGGGGAGAGGTGGAAACTTCTACCCTGTGGGCCCCACCCAAGCCCTGTCTGAACTCTGATGAACAGAGTCTGCACAGTCTGAGTAATTGCAGACTTTGACTCTACCACGCCAAATCAGTAACAGAATTTTACAATGGGCAAAATCAGGCTGTAAAAGAGGCCTGCCATCCTGGTACCCAGGACTCTCCAAAGCACTTGGAGTATATCACATAGTGCATCATTAAGTTTCTCATCTGAGAAAAGAGGAAAGATCTTATTCACCTTGATGAAGGCTTTTGGTGTGTGTGTGTGTGTGTGTGTGTGTGTGTGTGTGTGTGTGTGTGTGTTGGGGGATTAAGTACCAGGAACGTAATGGCTTTTCAATAAATACAGGCTGCTTTCTCTCTGCAAAGGCTCAGGACTCTAAAGGGAGGTGGCTTTACAGTGAGGCTTTGACCCAAATTCTGAATGGGTAGTGGGCAGACCCGCTGGTCAAGCCGGGATCTCCATATCAGACATCCACCTCACAGGCTTTGACTTAGCAGCTCTCTAATGAGCCCACTGTGTGAAAAATTAATCCATAGTGGTGGTGTGTTGCCTAGCTTTTGGCTTGCTTTCTCTTCTGCTGCTCAGCAAGACCCCAGGCATTAACTACATAGATAGAGTCTGCATTTTGATTAGGAAAAAAAAAAAAAAAAACGGTTACACACAAAACCAACCGCCCGGGAAACTCATCCCTTCATGGAAGTCTCAGACTTTGCATCAGTAAAGCCTCGGGTGTGTGGGCCCCAACTGTGCTCATGAATTTCAGAGGCTTGTAAGAAATTATCTGTTTTGCTGGACTCTCGCTGGGATCAATCATCCCCTTGGTGGTTGGTGCCAATTAAGAGCTAGCGTGATGCAAAAGGGGTATTTTAAACACTGACACCAAGTGCTTCTCTGTCCTGTCTCCCTCCCTTAACTCTCCTAACTGGCACTGCCTGGGCCACTTTCTCCTTTAAAGGGACCTTGACTCTGGAAGTCCAAGGCTGGGATGAAACTAATGTCCCCTGTCCTTTTCTCCAGAGGAACACTGTTTACCAAATGATTTCTCATCATCTTGCGTGCTCTCAAAGCGGAGCCCATCACTGCCTCCGCCTCCTGTCTCACGCTGTCCTTCCTGGAGCCCCAATCTATTGTAGCACAGCTGCCCGAGTCCTTGCTGAAGATCACGTTGAATCACGCCGTTCCTCTGCTTAGAATGAATCTGTAGCTCTCCTCGTTGCCTGCAGCTCAAAACCCTTCAAGAACCGCTCTCTACCTTCCTCCTCAGCCTTGTCTCACCACACCCGACCTATCCCTCTCTGTCTTCCATCCTCTGCATGAACACATTGAGTGACTCTTGTCCTCCTATACTTCCCTGCCCACACCACTTCAGTCACCCAAGATGCAACCTGCATGAAGCCTTCAAGGTTTAGCTCTGTGCTTCCCTCATTTCTTACCTACCCCTCAGGACATGGTTAAGTGACCCACGCTTGTGTTGTCAGGGCACTAATTCTCCTTTCTAGCCTAACACTCACCAGGGGATGGTATCCTAGCGGGTTCATATGCGTGCCCCATCTCCCCGCTCCAAATGGCCTGCAACTCCCTTGATGGCAGTTGTAGGTTTCCTATGTATCTGTACCCTAGTGTCTATACAATGTGGCCCAGGCTAAGCTGTGAGTGCTCAGTTCAACCACTCTGCTGCTAGGTTTGGTTTGGTTTGTTTGTTTGTTTGTTTTGGTTTTTTTTTTTTATTCAACTCAACTTGACTCAAGCTAGAGTTACCTGGGAAAGGGCAACTTCAATAGAAAAAGCACCTCCACCTGTTGGCAAGACTGTGGGCGTTCTCCTGATTGACACTGAGGGGGTCCAGCCCACTGTGGCTGGTGGTGCTGGGTTGTAGCAGAAAGCAGGATGAGCAGGTCAGTAAGCAGCGCTCCTCCGTGGCCTCTGCTTCGGTTCCTGCCTCCAGGCTCCTGCTCTGCTTTGCTCCCTTCCTTGGCTGCTCTCAATGATGGACTGTGGCTGGAAAGTGCAAGCCAAAGAAACCCTTTCCTCCCCAAGTTGCTTTTGGTCGTGGTCTTTATCACAGCAACAGAAAGCAAACTAAAACAGCTACTGTCATGGTCACCTGAATCATCTTGCATCTACTCTATTTCTATTAATCAGGTGCTTCTGTCTGAGGAGGGCCTAGAATTATGTGTTTTCCCACAGCTCCACTTAGGATGTGAGTGAGGATTAAGAATAGCATAGTCTGGGGCTGGCTCACTGGTTAAGAGCACTTGTTGCTCTTACAGAAGATTCAGGTTTGATTCCTAGCAACCCCAAGGTGATTTACAACCACCCATAACTAAACTTAGAGGAATCTAATGCTCTCTCCTGGCTTCTCTAGTGCACATACAAACCTATAGGCAAAACACTGGTACATAAAATAAAACTAATAAATCTAATAAGGAAACGTAAAGAACAGTGTAGTAAGTAGATGCTGACAAATATATCGTGTGTACATGGACACGCTAATAACATCATTTTGGAGGTTGAAATAAGCTTGAAGAGTTGTGAAATCAAACCAGATTGTGACTTCAGGGAAATCTGGTATGAGTGCTTGCTTCTAGAATGTCATTTAGTCGGGGCTGGAGAGACGGCCTCACTGTTAAGAGCACTGACTGTCCAGAGGAACCGGGTTCAATTCCCAGCACCCACATGGCAGCTAACAACTGTCTGTAACAACAGTTTCAGGGGACCTGACACCCTTACACACACAAAACAACAATGCACAACAAATAAATTAGTTTAAAAAAATGTTAAAGAAAAAATAAAAAAGAATGGCGTTTAGTTAAGTGGGCAGTGGGATCTGGCCTTTGCTTACAAGTTGATGACTCAGTGGTGTTAAGCTGTTTCAGGGGGTCTGGGGATAACCTTGCTTCCTTTGAGCATCTGCGGATTGGCCCCGTTCACCAAGTTGTTTCCCACCAACTCACCTGATGTCCGTCTCCTGAAAGCCTGATGGAGAATGCCACGCAGAGCTTATCACTGCCTCAGACTCCAGGCTCCCCTTGACTTTCCCAAGACCCCACTCCATTCTTACCAGCCACTGACTGCTCTCCACGTTGAATCTAAAGAAACCTAACATGTTGTGGCCCCTCGATGTTTGCTGATGCGCAACAACACAAAGTGAATCAAAGAGCTCTGACTTGGGTTCGTGTCTGGTCATTGCATTAACTATTGATAGAGTATGGATTTTCTCAAGCCTCTGATTCCTCATCTATATGGTCAAAGCAGTAGACTAGGTTGTTTCCACCTCTGGTATTTCTTACCCATAATACAAGAGAACTTGAGCCTGAAACTTGGTCTAGAGCTAGATAAGAGACCTGCAGGGTGCTTAAGTGAAACATCGCCCGAGGCCCAGAAGAAATGGCTTGTCTCAGCTTTCTTAATTCACCATGAATGTGACCAGAGAGAAGCATAGTCTCTTGTTCTGAGGGAAGACTAGTAAGTACTCAGCCCTGGGCATCCCTGAGGCTTTCTTGAGATTCGTGCGTTAGCATTCAGACACCACTCATGATCACATGGAGCTGTCATCCCAGAAGCAGCAAAGTAAGGCCCAACACATCAGAGGGACATGGCAGAGTAGGCAATACTGGGGGGCAGCAGACAGACAACAGAGGCAGGGCAGAGGCCCGCCGTGTGCTCTGGAAGACGCACTCAGTAACAGTGTTGAAATCATAGGCAAATCGGTTATCTCAACTGACTTTCACAACCTTGTGAAAGGAAAGAGCAAGGATGCCCATTTATACACTAAGAAAACCGAGTCTCTGAGAAGTTCTGAATGTCAGAAGGATGTTTGCATAAGTGCCCAGTGATTACGCGGTGAGGACTGCAAGCCAGGCTCTCCAGCTCTGATGTTATGTGCTTCTGCTGCATTGTGTTCTGTCCTCTCCTTGTCTCCTCTGTTGGACCTGACAAAAATCCCACCAGGAGAGAAGGGTGTGGATATGTGTTTCCATTTTATAGGGCAAGAAGTCAAAGCTTGAAGGGACTCTTCAGTGTCATGGTAAGAAGCGGAGACATCCTGTGTGCTTTTTACTGTATTGTACATTTTTAAGAAATATGTCTTCTATAACTCTATCTTGTTGGTGACGCAGAATAGGGCAGGTTGTGATCTTTAATGTTCTAGCAAGACGACTGAGGTCCAAAAAAGTACCACTGCATGAATACATTTAAGAGGAATATGTGAATTTTGGTTGGCTTGAGAATGATCTTTCCAACCACCAAATTTGCCTCCCACAGAAACGATCTGCTCACCCAGAACTATAAATAAAGGGGACTGGCTCAGATACCCACCCATGTCCATTAAGCTCCTTCCCAGGCATCCACATTACATGCCTTGTCCAAATCCCATAGTCAGAATGTCAGGGTTTGAAGCCAAGTACTCCATCTCCATCTGAATCTGCTGAATTTGGTTGCCTAATTTCTCTACAAATTTTAGAGTCCAGCCATCCTAGGTCCACCAGTAACTGTCATTGAGCATTAACTAGAACAAGAAGTTCTCTTGTGGCTATAGTAAGCAAAACACTGGTGAACTGACCAATCAACAAATAACAACTGGTTGACACAGGGAAGTCAGCTTCTTAGGCGACATGAAATGACAGAAGTCCCGAACTTAGAATACAGACCAGGGTTCTAATCCACCCGATCCTTCTAGGACACCTCTCTCCCACGGCGTTGCTCATCCTTCCATGTGAGTCTTGAGTGATACATTTTTTTCAAATGCAGCAATACTGAGACTCTGAAACCAGTTACCTTTGTTATTAGTCATGTCAAAGATAGAAGTTTCTAGAAGTAGTCACCTTATCCTGAGCTAAGCAGATGATGTAGGCTCAGTGAAGTCTGGCTAACGCTACCATCCTTTTGAAGTTGAAAAACAAGAGGTAGCTGTCTTAGTTAGGGTTTTTTATGTTGCAGTGAAGAGCCACCATGACCAGGGCGGCTCTTATAAAGAAAACGTTTAATTGGGGTGGCTCACTTACAGTTTCAGAGCTTCAGTCCATTATCATCATGGTGGGGAGCATGGAAGTGTGCAAACAGATATGATGCTGGCTCCATCTTGATCAGAAGGCAACAGGAGGTCAACTGAGATACTGGGTGGTATCCTGAGCATAAAAAACCTTAACGCCCACCCCCACAGTGAACACATTTCCTCCAACAAGGCCACACCTCCTAATAATGCCATTCCCTATGGGATTATGGAGGCCAATTACATTCAAACTACCACAGTAGCCTAAACTCCCCCCACTCCCACCCCAGCCTTTTAAATCCCACATTATGATGTGTGGTGGATTGAATGAGAATGGCTCCCATAGGCTCACATATTTGAATGCCTGGTCACCAGGGAGTGGAACTCTTCAAAAGGATTAGAAGGATTAGGAGGTGTGGCTTTGTTGGAGAAAGCGTATCACTTGGGGTAGGCTTTGGGGTTTCAAAAGTCCATGCCAGGCCAGACTCTCTCTCTCTCTCTCTCTCTCTCTCTCTGTCTCTCTCTCTCTCTCTCTCTCTCTCTCTCTCTCTCTCTCTCTCTCTGTCTCTCTCTCT
>CABHPQ010138980.1:5376-25432 GCA_902168405.1 Peromyscus aztecus
CCAAACATGGTGACACACATGTAAAACCCCAGCACCCTGAGTTCACCAAACATGGTGACACACTCTTAAAATCCCAGAACTGGGGAGGCAGAGGCAGGGGATTCCTGGGGCTCTCTGGCTAGTCAGCTTAGTCTGTCTGGCAAGATCTAGGCCATTAAGAGACCCTTTCTCAAAAAAGTGGGGGAAAGTGGATGGCAACTGAGGAAGGACATCCAAGGTTGTCCTTGGGCCTCCACACACATGCACATGTCTATATAGGTACACACACCCACATTTGTAAACACACAAGAAAGAACACCTATAATCACAGCACCAGGGAGAACCTGTCTTTAAAACAAAACAAACAAAAAGCCAGCAGGGCATGGTGGTTCAAGCCTCCAATCCCAACACTAGGGAGGCAGAAGCAAAGGCAGGCAATGAGGAGGTGGAGGTGGTGGTACAGGCACACTAGGGCTGACAGGTGAAACAGAGTATTCACTAAATAGGCAACTGTAACTTGGAACTGGCTACAGATTGCTCTGCCACATTAACAGGAACCCAGCAAGGTCTCTTTGTGCTCCTGACAGGGCTCTCTTATTTGTCCCTTGGCTTCATCCCTTGTGGTCAGGCACAGGACAGCAGGCACTCAACAAATCCTTGGAGAATTGAATTGATATCTTACTGGGAGTGAGGCGTGGAACGAAACAGCTGGACCTGGGAGCCGACTGTCAGAAGAGCTCAGTGTCAACTCTGCCCAAACAGAAATCAGTATATTGGCAGTTTCTCATTCCGCAAGTGCCTCTTATGAGCCCGGTTCTTTATATGATGGTGAATAAAACACAGGACTGTCTACCAACACGCAGAGCCATCCATCATCTTAGAGCTCCACTTTAGTCTTCTTCAAAAACTTTATTAGAAGCTGCTGCTACATAAAATCATTTCTGCTCTGAAGTTCTAGCCACCAAAAAACAGTAAAAAATTTTTCTTTGGTATTTTAAAATACTTATTCATGCTGGGTGGTGGTACATGCCTTTAATCTCAGCACTCAGGAAGCAGAGGCAGGTGGATCTTTGTGAGATCAAGGCCAGCCTGGTCTACAGAGCGAGTTCCAGGACATCTGGGGTATACACAGAGAAACCCTGTCTTAAAAATCAAAATGGAAAAAAAGAGAGACTGGAAAGAAGTCTCAGCAGTTAAAAGCACTGGCTGGTCTTCCAAAGGACCCAGGTTCAATTCCCAGCACTTATGATGGCTGACAACAGCCTATAACTCCAGTCCCAGGGGATCTGACCTCTAGCCTCCATAGGCACCAGACACATAACTGGTGCACAAACATACATGCAGGCAAAACAGCCATACACATACAGTTTTTAATTAAATAATTTAGAATTTAGGTACTAGAGTAGGTTGGGCTTCTGCCTAAGCGAGGTTCCTCTAGTTCTACAAAAGAAGACTGAGGGTTGCAGACATGGCTCAGCCACAGAGCTTGCCCAGTGTGTGCAATGGATGTACATTCTATCCCTAACACCATAGGAGAAAGAAAAGAATAATGAGTTGTTGAATGCTTATAGATTTTCCTAAGTCAAAAGGAAACTGCTTAAATTAATCTAGCATGGCTGAGAAAACACCTGCCAGTCAGAGCAGTGAGGACCTCTACCATGTTGTTCCTGCCAGCTTGATTTGCTGCTGCCCAGGGGAGTCTTCATCTCTGTCATTATTAGCTCCTGATCTCCTTTTTATTTCTTTGAGATAGTTTTGTGTAGGCCAATGGTAGCTTCAAACTTGCTCTGTAGCTGACAGTGACTTTTAAAACTCCTGATCTTTATGCTTCTATCTCCCAAGTATTAGGATTATAAGTGTAACCCACCATAGTCACTTTGGTTTTCAAGAAAGGATCTTACTATGTAGCCCAGGCTGGCCTTGAACTTGAGATCCTGTCTTAGCCTCCCTCCCAAGTGGGAAGGATACCAACTAGTGCAAAACTAAGCTCTTCCTTCTTGGTCATGACTTTTGTTAGTCTCTTCTCCCACTACTCCTTGGCTTTCTCTTCCCAGGATGGTCTGTCTCCAGTAATGAAGATGGCAATTCCCAAATAGAGATCAACATCTCCTTCTTTCAGTAGGTTTGTTTTGCTTTTTGAGATAGGGTCTTTCTATGTAATCCTGGAGATCGCTATGTACACTAGGGTGGCCGCGAGCTCATACAGATCCTCCTGCCTCTACCTCCTGGGATTGAAAGAGTGGTGGTACTTTAAAAAAGTGCTGGGATTAAAAGAGCATGCCATTACCCTTAGATTCTTTTCTCCTGTGTAGTTGGTAACCCACTCCACGTCTTCCATACTGTCATCGAGCTTTAATGGCTTTTTGGAGGCCACTCCAGGCCATTAGTCTCAGCCTTCAACTTTCTGCATCTTCATCACATCCTTCCTGTGGACTTGGTATCTGAAAGATTCAGGTCTTCCTAATGAATAATCCATGTCCATGAGCACGGTCAAACACTTGACAGAATTCGGATGCTGTGTGACTCAGGCTGACATGTCCCAAAAGGTCAGTTACGACTACTACTTTCATTGCTGTTGAAAAGTCTCATGTAGCCCAGTCTGCTCTCAAATTTACTACATTGCTGGGCATGACCTTGACTCCTGATACCCTTGCCTCTACTTCCTAAATGCTGAGTTACAGGTGTGTGCCACTTCGCCCAGAAGACTGCTAATTTTTAGGGCAAGATACTCCCTTTTTCTTTTTCTTCTTGGCTTTTTGAGACAGCATTTCTCTATATAGCCCTGACTATCCTGGAACTCTCTTTGTAGACCATGCTAGCCTCTAATTCACATAGATCCCCATGCCTCTGCCTCCCAAGTGCTGGGACCAAAGGCATCCATCACTATGCCCAGCTTAAGATAACTCTCTTTTTATTCCTCCAAATCATAAATTACCAAAAAAGGAATTTACTTGCACTGCATTTATTAAGCCTTAACTGAAATCAGGTCCTTCGTAGGTTTTACTGTTGTTGAGATAGGATTTCATTATATATAACACAGGCAGACCTTGACTTTATGATTCTCCTACCCCAGCTTCCAGTGTTCACCAGCCACCTAGCATGCCCAGCTCTATCTTTGCATTCTTAACTCTGTCCTTTATTTTTTGCTGTTGCTTTGTTTTGTCTGGTTGTTTTTGAGAGCGTTGCTCAAGCTGGCCTCAAACTCACAATCTTCCTGCCTTGGTGTCCTACGTGCTGAGACTACAGATATGTCTCTTGGCTTTGGCCTCTAACAGAATTTATTTGAACAGTGCTTGCTAATTTCATTGTCTCTGCACACAGGCTAATTTCTTCTTTGATTCCTGTGATGAGTACTACATATTCCCAGGCTTTCCTTTGTCCTTTGGCTGCCAGGAATGTAGTAACTAAGTCCTGAGGTCTCTGATACATTTCATCTTTTAACCTAGTTAGTTTTTGTTTGTTTGTTTGTTCTGTTTTTAGAAACAGGGTTTCTCTCTGTAGTCCTGGCTGGCCTGGAAATTGTTCTGTAGACCAGGCTGGCCTCAAACTTAGAGATCAGCTTATCTTCCAAATGCTGTGACTAAAAGTGGGTGCCACCACACCCAGCTTTTGTCTTTTTTGTTTGTTTGTTTGTTTCTGTATCAGCATTGTCCAGTTTGGTGACCACTATTCTTATGTGACAATTAAGCACCTGACTCAACAGGTAGCAAGTTAATCTTGGGATGGGCTCTAAAATAGCTCAGTAATTCCTAATATTGATTGCATGTTAAATATTTTGGATATGCTAAGTTAAATATTAGGATTAACTTCACCCATTTCATTTTGCTGAAATTATAGCTCCTAAAATGATCTATTTATTTACTTATTTATCTGTGTGGACAAGTATATGGAAGTCAGAAGACAGTTTTATGGTGTTGATTCTCTCCTATTGTATGTTCAGGTTGCCAGCCTTGTGCAGCAAGTGCCTTTACCTGCTGAGCCTTCTCCTTAGTCCATATAGTTCCTGAATTCTTGAGATTATGTATCTAGAAATCAGGCTTGCATTTGTGACTTGCATTCTCTCTGTTGGACTGCTAGCACTGCTCTACAAGGCATCCTGCTTTATGAGCATGTTATTGCTATAAACCTCATCCTTTGGGAAAGCCAGGAAGGCAGGCAGAGGAAGTGACAGCAGGGGCTGGAGTGAAAAGAAGTCTAGCCTAGAGACTTGTCTTTTGTCTACTTTCTTTTTGTTTATGCAGTTCATACACACATAACAAACAGCCTTTGCTACAGTGTTTCTCGGCTATCTTCATTCCAGGTGAGTAGCATTCAACAGCTCTTCCTAGTCTCCAGGAAAAACCTGTTCTCAGGTTACTTACCTAACATATTGGAAAGGATTGGATAAGACACGTCACTCATTACAAATGACTGATAACTTTGTGTTCACCTCTCTCTGGGGGTGTTTCCATTTTAACAGGGAACAATCCCTGAACCCAATGGAATGAATCCCTAATGGTGGAGTTTCAGGCTTCAGTGACAGGTGAGTGAGGGTAGACTCTGGTTTTCTGTTTATATGTGTTGTTACATCCAAGATGTGACTGAAGTAGGGTTCTCAGATGTAAAGGGCTAATAGACAAGCTGCACAGAGAAGGAAGGTAGCAAATCTCTAGTTGTGTTAGAAAGGGAAGGACTCAGACACCAACCAGATTCAGTGCATGCCTTCAAGGGTTTGTTAAGTAATAGAATAGTGCAGCTGATGTCAACAGAGACTAGGCAGCAAGACAGTCTCCATGGTGACTACTGTGCAGTAGCAAGAGGGCTCTCAGTAGGATTCCAGAGACTATGACTGCTGTCCACAACTGACTCGGCTTAACTCTGGGCAAGTCCTTTACCCTTTGGGTCTCAGTTTCTTCATCTGGAAAATAGAAATAGGTGCTATAGTCATGTGATGGTGCATACCTATAATCCCAGCACTCAGAAGGCTGAGGAAGGTGGATCATTAGTTTGAGGCTAGCCTGGGCTACATCAGACCCTATGTCAATAAAACAAAACAAAAATCCCCATAAGGAATGGGTGCTATAACTATCAGATAAGTTCTAAGTGTCATGAAGTTGCTCTGAGAAGAAATATACTACACATGAAAGGACCAGTACCTTAAAATGGAAATGCAGCTAGGCAGGCCTAGAGTTGTAGAGTAGAAAGCAGTGTGCAGGGCTGTGGGGAATCCTGAAGGTAGACATTCCATATATGGAACAGTCATTCTTCTCTGTCCTCCCAGGCTGAACCCAGACTCCCAGGGCCCATGCTTCCACCTGATGAATGATGGCCTGAACTATGAGCAAACGGGACTATATGAACACTTCGGTGCAGGAGCCTCCTCTTGACTACTCCTTCAAAAGCATCCACGTGATCCAAGGTCAGTCCATAGAGCATAGCAATCAACACATCATGGTATCAAGCTAGGAAGTACCTAGGAAGAATCCCAGTTTTCTGTTTAAAAACGCCTAAACAGATTTTCCCCCAACTTGTTGTCTTTGAAGGGAGGTGAAGTGAGGATTTTTTGTTGTTTTACAGGGCTAAGGAGTGAATGTAAGAACTCTTACATGTAGGGCAAATGCTCTATATCTGAGCTTTATCCTCAGCCTTGAGATTAAGAAATATGTATTTTAACTTTATGTATATGGGTGTTCTGCCTGCATGTATATCTGCACCCCTTGTATGCCTGGTGCAGGCAGAGGTCAGAAGTGGGCCTCAGCCCCTGCACCTGAGTTAGAGATGGCAGTGAGCCTCCGTGAAGGTGCTGGGAATTTGACCGGGTCCTCTGGAAGAGCTGCCAGTGCTCTTAACTGCTGCACTATCTCTTCCAGCTCCCTTGAGATTCTATTTTTATTTATTTTATGTGTATGAACACTTTTCCTGAATGTATGTATGAGCCCACATGCATGCCTGGTGCCCAAGGAAGTCGGAAGAGGGCTTCAGATTCCCTAGAACTGGAGTTAGGGATTGTTGTGAGCCATCATGTGGATACTGCAAATCAAACCCTGGTGTTCTGCAAAAGCAACAAGTGCTCTTTTGCTTTGTTTTTTTGTTTTGTTTTTGTTTTTGATTTGTTTCGTTTTGAGACAGGGTTTCTCTGTGTAATTTTGGTGCCTGTCCTGGATCTCGCTCTGTAGACCAGGCTGGCCTTGAGCTCACAACAAAGATCCCCCTGGCTCTGCCTCCCGAGTGCTGGGATTAAAGATGTGCGCCACCACTGCCCAGCAGCAACATGTGCTCTTAACCACTCACCACCTCCTAGTTTCTAAAAGCAGCAAACTGGAAAGGAACCAGTGGTCTCTTGTGGTAGTTGACCCGTCTTCAAGAGAAGCCAGGCTATAGCAGGAAATTCCTGAAGAATACTAAGAGAAATAGGCTGCTGCCAGGTTCTACCATGGTGGCAAAACCTTGTCTCTTTTGTCTAAGAACATAGGTCTGTTCTGCTCATTGGTAAAACATGAGAGGTCTTTTTTGCAACAAACTGGCATATTCCCAGTTAACATTCTTGACAGACTTCTTCCATTCATTACATACATGCCAGATTTATTCCATCATCACTAACATTCACTGTAGTTCCAGCTCTGCCCGCATTCAGTCTGTTTTACTATTCAGTGTCTTCCTAAATAGGCAGCTAACCCCTTTCATGGTGCATGATGAAGCTTTCACAGTACTACATGCTCAAGTAGACAGTTCTGCCAGCTCTGCCTTTGGCTACTGTCCTCACAGAACACGTGTACAAACTCAGTCTCAGCTATATTATCTGGCTTTGGTTTTCTGTCAGGTAGCCACCCATTAGCTCAAGAGTGTTACTAGCCTGGGTTTTGGTTCAGGGCACTACTTCAGTTAGTGTCCAACACATTAGTAACTCATGTCTGTCTCTACCCAGCACATGCTCATCTACCACGACCTTTATTGTGCTTTTTCTGACTGATGTAATACATATTTCAAAAGGGTTTTAGCTGCAATAATAGCTTTGTGTATGAAAGCCAAAGTGATTGGGGGGGTGGAATGTAATGGCTCCTACTGTAGCATAGAAATTTCCAGCATTCAGTACGAAGATCTGATGCTGCTCCTTGTGGACTCCTTAGAATAAGGAAATACACTAGTCAGTTCTACCCAAGGTACCTGTACAGCACAAAATAGAATTTGCAGATGCTACACACTCCATCCAGCTGTTCAGAATTTACTGAGCATCTATTATTATTATTATTATTATTATTACTATTATTATTGGTTTTTTGAGACAAAGTTTCTCTGTGTAACAGCTATGGTTGTCCTGGAACTCGCTCTGTAGACCAGGCTAGCCTTGATCTCACAGAGATCCACCTGCCTCTGCCTCTCAAGTGCTGGGATTAAACGGGTAAGCTACCACCACCTGGCTGAACTCCTATTATTTATTAAGCAGTTATTTACATATATGTGCAGACATATATACACCAGGCAATTGAATTCCTTGCTAAGTCTGTTAAGGGGTGGCAGAGGGAAAGACATATTAAACCCAGAGCCCTTTCTGTTCCCTAGAGCTTCAAAATTTAGAAGTTAAAGAAGGATAGAGTTGAGGGCTTCTTGGGACAGTATTTGCTGAATTAATCAAGGTGTATCACAGAATCTGAGACACCAGTGACTTTACATCTAATTTGGACTCCCTGATCAGGCAGAAGCTTCAGGAGTGTTACCAAACATAGGCTCATCCCATGCACAACCAGTAGCTTGCTATGTATACTCACAAACCCAGTACTAAGGGCATTCTCCATGTATACCTGCCAGTTCCTTCCATTGTGGAAACTAACAGATGACACCAAAAGTTCTTCGTATCAAACTGACTCCTGACTTCCAGGCATGTGGGAAAACATTTCATGGCAACACACTAGAATTTAGGTAGAGGATCAAGGATTCCCTGTAGTTGGTGCCTCCCAATTTTAATTCTGTTAGTGCTGGTATGTGTGGTCTAGTTTCCAGACCTACTCTGAACTAGGAACCTTTTAACACATGCTCAAGTAATGTGCTACCTTAGTATAGCCTGAAGGGATGAGTACCTATAGCAATTTTAGATGCCCCCTTTTACCTAGGTAACAAGAGCTCAGGCTTCCTCATATTAAGGCAACTCCATCCAGAGGCTCCTTCACAGCTTGGGACCAGCCTTTTATGTGACATTAAAGCTTCTACATTATCAGAACAAGTGCTAGTTCATGTATAGTTATTCTGACATTATTATTCATCTAAGTCAACTCTTTTTAAAGTTTTTGGAAGGTGTGAGAGGGAGACATGATTTGGAGTCTACTCATGGACAGAAGTACTCTGCTCCATTATCCTTATGCCCCCTCTGCCCCCCAGGGCTCAATCTTGGGTCCTGTGCATTCCAAGACTAACGCAGAGAGCCACCTGGAGGATGCAGTCTGACCTGCAGCTGAGAGGAAGTGGTCAGCTGCTGTGTGCAGAGTGCGCTAAGTGCTTTCTCCCTACAGGCCACTTAAGACTTGCTAAAGGCTTGGAGACAGCAGGGAAATGCAACCACTTTAACTAAACTGCAGTCTGGCTCTGGGTCTCCCACTGATGCCATTGTGGGCAGAGCCCACCCACCTTCATTATGAATCTCATTTGAAAAAGAAGCAAGGGAGGGATGTGTGTGTGTGTTTTCTCTGCACCCTCATTTTCCAATGTGGGTGTTCAGGCTACCTGCCTGCACTTCCTATTCATTTTCACTCTAATTTGGCTTCTGTCCTCAAGCCTTTACATGGCGGTAGCGCACACCTTTAATCCCAGCACTCAGGAGGCAGAGCCAGGCAGATCTCTGTGAGTTCAAGGCCAGCCTGGTCTACAGAGCGAGATTCAGGACAGGCTCCAAAACTACACAGAGAAACCGTTTTGAAAAACCAGGACAGGCACCAAAACTACACAGAGACAGGTCTGTCTCAGGGGGAGAAGTAGTAGCTGGTAACCATGTAAAAGGCTTGAGGACAGAAGCCAGGAGTGAAAATGAATAGGAAGTACAAGCAGGTAGCCTGTTGGTTACCAGCTACTTCTAAGCACCAGAGTTAGTGTTGAATCTTTGTCTTTCCTGGAACTTACTCCTCCATATACTGTAGACTCTCCAAACACCTTTAAACTCAGGGGCTTGAGGGATGGCTTAGCAGGTTAAGAGCACTGGCTGCTCTCCCAAAGAACCCAGGTTTGATTCCCAGCGCCCACAAGACTCAAAACCATCTGGAATTCTAGTTCTTGGGGATCTGATGACCTCTTCTGACCTTACTAGGCATGGCACACATACATGCAGGCAAAATACTCATATACATAAAATTTTAATTAAAAATAAATAAAACTGTTCTCTCCTGTATCTCCCTGTTCTTCAGGTTATTTACTAACTTTTTATATCTTTCTCTTCCTCTCTGAGGATTTGCCTGTTTCTCTAATTTATATACTCTGTACTAAAAGTTTGTAAAGCTGTCTCCTCGGCTTTAGACCTTCATTCTAATGCCCTACCTGCCTCATTGGCTTCTCTTGCCTTTTCATACAACAGGAACCTCTAACACACTAAATCCAAACCTAAACTTATTACCTCTTCAATCCAATTTCTCCTGAAATTCTTCATCAGCTAATAGAACCTGAACAAAAAGCTGGGCACCATCTTTATATAGCCTTCTACCCTTACATTCAGTCAGCCAAATCATGATAATTGCTATATCCATCTTGTCTCATGCTAAAGTAGACAAACTGATCTTTGAATTCTATCTACCTTCTAAATCTATAGTCTGTATTGAAGCTTCAAAGTCACCTTTCAAGTGAAAAGCTGAATTATCTGGTGGGTTTTCTTTTTTCTTGCTTTTTATGTGCATTGATGTTTTGTCTGCATTTATGTCTGTGCAAGGGTGTCAGATCCCCTGGAACTGGAGTCACAGGGAGTTGTGAGCTGCCTTGTGGATACTGGGCATTGAAGCCAGGTCCAGTGGAGAAGCAGCCAGTGCTCTTAACCAATGAGCCATTTCTTCAGCCCTCTGGTGATTTTTTTGTTTTGTTTTTTTGTTCTTCCTTGTTTTTTTGAGACAGGGTTTCTCTATAGAGCCCTTGCTTTTATGGAACTCACTTTGTAAACCAGGCTGGTCTTGAACTCTTGAGATCCATCTCCCAAATGCTGGGATTAAAGATGTGTGCCACCACCACCTAGCTGAATTAGTTCTGTTTTAAACACTCTGTAACTTCTCATTACCTACAGGACAAAGCCCAAGATCTTAGCCTGGCATTTAGGACTAAGGACTGGCTCCTGTCTGCTTTTTTTCTACTTGTGCCCTGTGTGTGGTACTGGTGGACATGTGTCTCCATCCTGCTCTCTTCCTGTACCTTTGCTCATGTGCTCATCCCTTCTCCCTCCTTTGCCTGGTTAACATCTTCTAATCTATCAAGTTCAGCTCACATGCTGCCTTGCCTGCGCTCTCAGGGCACCGAGACCCTTTCCTCCTGCAGTGACTGTGGACTGACTGTCACACAAACTCACTGCCAGTTTGTTTCCATCCTGCCACAGAAATTCCTCTGAGAGACATATGCTTCATCCCTGCCCTACTGCTCATTCAGAGCCTGGCACATTCTCTCTCATTGTTTACTACTGTGTATCTATCTGGTAAAGCTTGTAATTAATGGAAGAAAGGAAGGGCACTAGATGTGCTCCACTGAAGTGAATCTGTAAGCTATTATATTATACTAGAAGAGGATTCTGCACTTTGTGATATCATCTTGGTCTATCCGACAACTCTGGTTCTTACTTCCCTTATCTGTGAAATGGGAAAAAGTCTGCTCCACTAATGGGTGATATACATGGAATCCAATAATGCAATAGACATGAGAAGGCCATCTGACCTAAAATTCTTTAGCCCTTACTCCAAACTTACTCTGATCTTTGGAGCTAGAGACAGGGTCTCACTAGACTCTAGTGCTGGGACCCTGCCAAAGCCTCCAAGTAGCTCTTGAATATTCATCTTTCCAGCTCTTCCTTCTCACTCCCTAAAGGCAGAAAAGCAAAGATGATGAACCCAAACCTTGGGCTAGAGTGATGGCTTGGAGGTTAAGAGCAGTTGTTGTTCCTACATAGGCACCAAGTTCAATTCCTAATGCTCACATGGTGGCTCACAAACACCCCTAACTCCAGTTCTAGGGGATCTCACACATTCTTCTGACTTCTGCAGACACCAGGCATGCACATGGTGTACATACATACAGGTAAACCATTCATACAAATAAAAGTTAAAAATCTAAATAAATAAACAAACTCAAGTCATATTTTGTCATCACAGATCTGGTAAGCGAGGAGCCAAGGACAGGTCTACGACCAGTGAAGCACTCAAAGTCAGGAAAGTCACTGACCCAGTCCCTGTGGCTCAACAACAATGTCCTCAACGACCTGAAAGACTTCAGCCAGGTGGTTACACAGCTTCTACAGCACCCAGAGAACCTGGCCTGGATCGACCTCTCCTTCAATGACCTGACTTCCATTGACCCTGTGAGTTCCTAGCCTTGGACATCTCAAGGGCTAGCTTGAAGCCACTGTGTCCTTATCAAGGAAGCAGAGGCAATGTAGTACAGTTCAAAGGACATTGTTGCAGAGATACATAGTTGTAGGCACAAATCTTTAGTTTCCCCCTTATTATGTGACTGTAAATAAGTTCTTTGTTTTGTTTTTTCAGACAGTCTCACTATGTATCCCTAGCTGGCCTGTAACTCACTGGCCTTTCCTTAGAGAGATCCACCTGCCTCTGGAAGTCTCACAAGCTACATAGTTTCTTTTCTTTTTTTTTTTTTTAAAGATTTATTTACTTATTTATTTATTATGTATACAGTGTTCTACCTGTATGCCCTGCAGGCCAGAAGAGTGCACCAGGTCTCATTACAGATGGTTGTGAAACACCATGTGGTTGCTGGGAATTGAACTCATGACCTCTGGAAAAGCAGCCAAGAGCAGCCTGTGCTCTTAACCTCTGAGCCATCTCTCCAGCCCCGCTACATAGTTTCTTAAAACTTCAGCCTTCCTATAAATGGGGATAAGATGCCATAATCATAATGGTTTTATAAGGAGTCAATGAAAATGTGTGAGAACCACCTTGCCTATCAGTGGCTGGAGCAAGCCTATGGCAGTCGTTACTAGGACTCAACTGTGCTTTGTGCTGAGCTCACTGAGGAGGAGGTAGTGGAGAAGGACATCAGTTGTTTTCTGTGAAATCTAAGTTTTAAAACATAGTATGGCCAAGTATGCTGGTGCTTGTTTGTAATTCTAGCACTTGGAAGGTAGAGGTAGGAAGATGAGTTCAAGGTCATCCTCAGCTACATTGTGAGCTTGAGGCCTGCCTGGACTACATGAGAAAGGATAAGGAAGAGAAGGAAAGAACATAGAAAAGGAAGCAAACAAGGAAGAAAAAATGTAGAAAAAGGAAAGATCTGGAGCATGATTTGGAGACTGTTCCTCTGCGATACACAGTAAGAACTCAACTAGGATCTTCAAGCTTATATGCCGAGCATTGATACTCACTCCCCTGTAGGCTTGGAACGATGGGTCATCACAGTTGGAGAGGCCTTAAGGGGCAAATAAGTCTTAAGGAGAAGGAAAGCTGTCACCTGACCGGTCAAATGGATATCTAGATGGATGCCAGCTCTATTTTAGGTTTTGTCCTCCTGTTAAGAGCATTTGTTGCTCTTGCAAGAGGACCCAAGTTCAGTTCCCAGCACATACATGGTGGTTGACAACCATCCATATAACTCCACTTTCACCAGGCTCTGTATGGGGCACAGACGTACATGCAGGCAAACACCTGTGCACATAAAATAAGGGCTAGAAAGATGACTCAGCAGTTAAGAGCACTTGTTGCCCTTCCAAGGACCTGGGTTCAATTCTCAGCACCCACATGGTGGCTCACAACTGTCTGTAAATCAGGGGCCAGGGAATCCAATGGCCTCAGCAAGCACTCGGCATGCATGTGGTGTACATCCACACATGTAGGCAAAATACCCATACACATAAAAGAATAATTATTTTTTAAGTAACAAAAAACTAGAGTAACAAATACTAGAGTCATCTAGAATGCCGTGAGGGGTGCTGAGGGGGGCCAAGTTGTTCTCCTGACTTGTCTCCAGACTCCAGATAGTCTATCTGAGTAGAGATCCAGAGTCCTTTTTTTTTTTTTTTTGGAGCTGAGGATCGAACCCAGGGCCTTGCACTTGCTAGGCAAGCACTCTACACTGAGCTAAATCCCCAACCCGAGATCCAGAGTCTTTGTCCAGTCTGACTTTTGATTTCTGCCCTAACAGGTCCTAACAACATTCTTCAACCTAAGTGTCCTCTACCTTCATGGCAACAGCATCCATCGCCTAGGGGAGGTGAACAAGCTATCTGTCCTCCCTCGTCTCCGGAGCCTGACCCTCCATGGGAACCCCATTGAGGAAGAAAAGGGGTATAGGTAAGTTCTTGGAGCTGGGGTCCAGATGCGCCTCCCTAAGGAACAAGGGGAGCGAGACAAACTCAAGACCACTCTTCTCCCACACGTGGACACAGGAGGAAGGGGCAGACCTCTAAGCACTTCCTTTGCTCTCAGAATGAACCCAGTCTTCCCAAATCACAGCCAAGCTCCCCTCCATTCCCTGCTGTCAGAAGAGACAGCAGCAACTGGTAGATGGGGAGGGAGTTCTAGTGTGGGGGCTCACCCCCAGCCCAAGTCTTCCCCACAGGCAGTATGTGCTATGCAACCTGCCCCGTATCACCACGTTCGACTTCAGTGGAATCACCAAGGCAGACCGCACCACAGCCGAAGTCTGGAAACGCATGAACATCAAGCCCAAGAAGGTCCGGATCAAGCAGGATGTACTCTGAAATTCACAGGACCCCAGCACACCTAATGCCCTGAGGATGATCAGCTTGGTTTGACAATAAATGATTTAAGCTGTTCAGCAAATTAAAGTCCCCTGCACCTTGTAAGGATGCCTTCCATGCCCAGCAACTACCAGTAAAACTTCACAGTGGAGACAAAGGCCTACTGGCTTAGGACCCAGGAACCTGGTGTTGCCATGCAGGAAACTATCCTCATTGGGCCCCTTTGTACTCTTTAGCCTTCAGATACAGGAATAGAGTAGATTAGCAATTTTTTAAAAAAAAAAAAAAAAAAAAAAAAATTTTTTTAAAGAGATTCTAACTCTAGTCCATGCTAGCCTTGAACTTGTAACAATCTTCTTGCCATAGTCTCCTGAGTGCTGGTATTAACAGGAGTAAGCCACCATGCCTCACCCAAAATCTTCATAAAGCGCCAAGGTGTGCAGAGCTGCCATCAGCCTCTAGAGTAGGGTCAGAAAATAGCTGTGGTTTATTTCTATTAGAGCAGAGTAGTTTTACTCTCAGGTTCTGATTCTGGTTAAGATTTCATTTCCTAGTGGGTGGTGGTGGCACATACCTTTAATCCTAGCACCAGAGGCAGAGGCAGTCAGATCTCTGTGAGTTCAGGGCCAGCCTGGTCTACATGGTGAGTTCTAGGCCAGCCAAAACTACATAGTGAGACCCTGTCTCAAAAAAAAAAAAAAAAAAAAAAAAACATTTCCTGAAAAGAATAACCATCGGAGGATGACCTCCCCCCACCCTCCCACCCCTAGGGGCTGTGTGTGTGTAAGCCTACTGAGCCTGAGGCAAGTCTCCAACAGTCACAGCTGCCTCCGGTTCAAGTCTGTACAGCTGTGACAGTGTTACCATCAGTAGAGAGGGGAAAATGAATGGTCTCGTCCTACCTAAGGTTACGCAACACTGTATCAGCTAAGACCTGGCAACCTTGAACTTTTATCTCCTGGATTCCTCCTTAATGCTGCTGAAGACATTCCTCTGCATCTCACTGCTCACAAACTTGAATAGCCAGAATAAATAGTGGAGGGTGGGCAGGACAGAGCAGGGTGAACCAGCAACACAAATGAATATACTTTCTTTATCGAGGGGTGACAAACAAAAACAAAAAGACCAAACATGTAAAAACCCAGGGTGCTAGAAATACAAACTCAATTCAGATTCAAGCTCATCTAGACCCTGGTCGTAATCCCTAGTGAGGTGCCTCTGAGCACCAAGTCAGGGAAGGGGACAGGAGTGAATTGGAGGCCAAGAGAAAGGGTGGGAAGGGGATCCCCTAGGTCTCCCGGTGTTCACCCCTACAGTGGTATCTCCATCCTCCCAATGACTGTGAAGATCTGCCAGGCCCTGTCCTCTTGGCCCCAACCTCACCCTAGCCAGGACTTGAAGGCCAGTGGCGATCGGTTCTCCCCTCCCTTGCTTAGTCCTCACTTGCTCAGGCTTCTAGCCTTATTCTTTTCCTCCATATTCTTCTCCGTGATTAGTAGCAGGTTAAGTACTGTAGAAAGCCACAGTGAGGCTGGGGGCCAGAAGAGGTGGGGTGGAGACGGGATGGAGAGGAGGGAAGAGCTGTCCCAGGACCCCTCTCTTCATGGGATCCCAAACTGTACAACCAGCTCTTCTTTCGCGTCCACACGGATCTGAGAAAGTGCACTGTAGGCATAAGCAGCTATCCTGGAGACCTGAGACAGGAGCCAGGGAGGAAAAGAACAGACATGAGAGGGAGAGCTGGGAAAGTGGGAGCTGGGATAGCAATAAAGAAAAGGCCTGAGGAAGGACTGAAAGCCAGAACTGGGTGTGGTGGTGCTTGCCTGTAATCCCACTACTCAGGAGGCTAAATGAGGAGGGTCACAAGTTCAATGTCAGCCTGGGCTGTAACAGTGAGTCCTCTCAAAAAACAAGGGTTAGGTTGTAGCTTACTGGTAGAACACTTGCCTAGCATGCATAAAGTCCTGGGTTTATCTTTGGAAGGAAGGGAGAGAGAGGAGGAGGGAGGGAGAAGGGTGGGGAGCGGACAAAAACAAGGGCAGGTGCTGGGAGAATAAAGGCTATGGGGAAGAACTAAGACGGCTACGAAAACTAAGAGAACGAGGTGGGAATACGCTGGGCTCCCCGAATGCCAGGCCCCTCCCTCCTGTGAAGCAGTGTGGGAAGGGGCAGGGGACAGGCCCGGAGTGCTCACCTGCTGCAAGTCAGAGAAGGGGATGGGCTCGCTGGCCAGCACTTGGTGGGGCTGGCTGGTGAGAGACGGCAGAGGTGGCAGCTTCTTCCAGTGGGTCAGACTGCTGCTAAGCACAGCCAGGCGAGTACTGGCCAAGAGGGAGGGGTCATGGAAGGACAATTAGGCCAAAGCTTGCCCTGCCCTGCCCTGCCCTGCCCTGGCAAGCTTCACTCCCTCGGGCCAGGGGACCATGGTGACAGGGTACAGCTCATCACCAACTCACTTGACAGTACTCCTTTGGCCTGATCACCCTTGATCAAATAAATGTATTGGGCAAACAGGGCTGACTTGAATGCCTGAGGCACCTAAGGGATCTGTAGTCAGTTTTCTAGGCTGCACCCAAATGAAGAGCCTGGACGGGGACCAGACTCCAAAGCTAGAAAGAAATGACTAGGAGGCTGGCTGGCCCTGTACTCACCTGTACTGCCTTGCCCGGTCCATGTACTCGTGCTGCTCCATGCCCTGGGAGTCTGCAGCAGACACATCAATGATGTTGCTTTGAAGAGAAGAAAGAGAAGACATGACAGGTGCTTCAGAGAGGCACAAACAGGAATCAGTGCTAGGTGCCAAGTTCAATGCTACCTAACACTAGCACTCCCACCTGCCATTGTAACAGGGCAGAACCCAGAGGCATCTCTCCCTAGTGACCTTGTCCTATCCCAGAAGCTTGGCTGCCTCTGCCCCACCCTGGTCCTATGACACTCACCTAGCTGTCTTGGCAAGGATGGAAGAAAGCAGAGCCTGCTCATCTGTGCGAGCTGAAGGTAGGCTGTGGTAGCTGGGCTCGGCTCCATTGAGGGCTTTGGTGGGGGTGCTACTGGGGTCCAGCAATAGCTTCCGCTCCTCCCGATCCTAGGAGAGGCCAGTAGAGAAAAGTCAGCCCCAGGACCTTCATTTCTTCTCACAGGTCCTCGCCTCAGACCAGCTCTGACCTTTAAATACTAAAACTATTTTATAAAGATAACTAAAGTATCCAGATGGATCCAAAGTCAAAAAACATTCATTCTCTGACTGATCCAAAGTCAGTGGTCTAGGATGAACCTAGAGAACCTGAAAAATTGAGAGAGGAACAAAGCAGGCATTGAGCAACAGTCCTGGAGCCTCAGTGAGCTGGTCAAATACCTACTGGACAAAGGCTCTTGGAAACCAAGTCAGAGGAAGTGGGGAAGTACCAAAATAAGGGTATAGAAGAGAAATTAATACAAGTCAGAACCCAAGAACAGCCTTCCTGGTTCCCTGGATGAAGTACTACCCAGCAAAGATGCTGGCCCCCAACATCGTGAGGCCCTGGCGAGAGGCCAGACAAGGCCCTGGACCCCAAGAGAAAGCAGGCCCATTGTATCTTGCCATTCCTCACATTACCTTAGTGCAGAAACTCCAAGCCCACAACTTAGACACAACCACCAATAACCTCTCTTTTCTTCTTTCTCTCCAGGATCTTTGTAAAGCCTCCAGAAGAAACACAACTCACACATGCACACAACACAGTCTTTCTATGTTCCCCAGGCTGCCCTAGTACTATATAACCAAACTGGCCTGGAACTTGCCAGTGTCCAGCCTCTACCTCCCCCAGTGCAGTGGTAATCATTACAGGTGTGTTCTGGGTGTTCTTTTCACCTCTCAGGCGTTCCTGTGGCCTGGTACCTAGTATATGCTGAACTCAGGAACAGGAGAGCTGTTTCTCCCTGCCAAACTACACTCTGCCCAACATAGCCTCCTCAGTCTTTAGCAGCCCTGCTACTATTAGCCTGTATAGACAACCACAACCTCTAGAACTAAACCAAGTCTCCATCTTCTGGAACTGTATTTTCCTTGTCCTGGTTCAGGCCCTGGTTCTAATCTACTGCTGGTTTTGTGTCAGGTGCAATCTGGATAAGCAGACCCGCTGGGTGTCTATTCAGTCCATAGAAAGCTAGGACAGGCCACTGTACAGTGTGAAGAAGGAGGGAGTGCTGACCCATCAACCTTAGTGCTCAACTGCCAGCCTCAGCTCCCAGCCTGGAGAGTTCCTACCAGTTTCTCTGCTGCAGGAGCCAGCAAACTTCCCTCGCCCAAACTCTCCCTCCAGAGAGCTACTTCCTCCTGGTCTTGCCTGCCCCACCCCAGACTGGCTCAACCCTTCCACCTTGCTCTTCCTCCTCAGGCCATTTGACCCAGTTCACCCTGGCAAAAGGAAGCATCTATGGCCTTCTGCCCCATTACCTCTAGGTTCCCAGACAACCTTTCTCCTTCCTCAGTATTAACAGGCTAGAAAGATAATGCCTCTGCCTCCCGAGTGCTGGGATTAAAGGCGTGCGCCACCACCGCCCAGCTCAACATATTTTCTATGCCTGCTTTTCCCAGCCCCATTCCTGACAAATCTTCACCCCCATCCCCCCATCAGGGGTTCAAGAACAAGGTTGTGTTTCTAATTTCCTGAAGAGGCCCAGCAACTCCAAAGAGCAGGCAAACTGAGCTAAGAGTAGTGATGCACACTTTTAATCCCAGCACTCCAGCAAGGCAGGAAGATCTATGAGTTAAAAACAGCCTGGTCTACATAGCAAGTTCCAGGCCAGTCAAGGCTACATAAAGATACCCTCCCCCCAAAGTTAATGACATCACCTGACACCCAAAGAATGAGTGGTACATGGGGTAAGTTTGTCATATCCAAGTTTGCCTCCCAAGCCAATACAGCCTGAGTCAAGATTTCATTATCTACTTTAGCATAGAGCCATGGTGTGTGCCCACAACGGAGTACCTCAGAGCTTCTCCCAGCACGTAAAGCATGACTTGTGCTTACAAACACCTTGGCTAGAGTACTTCTAAGGTTAGCTAAATCTTAGATCCTCTGAACTTTTCCCTCAGCTTTAAACAGATGTTAACCCATGTAAAAGCCTTCTGAAGCCCATAATGTTTGTACATTTCTCTTTTTCTTTGAGACAGAGACTCATTGTGTACCTCAAAACTGGCCTAGAACTCACTATGTAACCAGACTGACCAAACTTGAAGCAGTTCTCCTTTTCAGCCTCCGAAGTGTTGGGATTCTAAGTGTAAGCCAACAGGGATGGCTTTCTTCTTATACTAAAGGGCCAGACTGTGGTGAAGACAGGAGGGCCTACTTAAGAGGGGGCTGGGGATATGACCCTATCGGTACCGCACATTGGTACAGCACATGCCTATGATCCCAGCACTCAGGCAGAAGCAGGAGAATCAGAAGTTCAAGGTCATTCTCAACTACATAGCAGGTCTGCCAGTCTGGGCTACATGAGACCTTGTCTCAGCCAGAAATGAGACTCAGTCAAGGGGAAGGTAGAATTTTGGGAGAGAAGCAAGTCCAGCTCTCCCTTCTAGAAGTTTGGTATCCTTTCCCCATGACAGACCACATGCTTTAAGAGACATTTTCCCACTAGGCAGGAACACTGCCCTCTCCTTTTTTTGATGTTTTGTGTTTTCCTGTTTTTGCTGTTCTCTCCTTTAGCAGGTCAGGATAAAGTGAAAGATGCCTGCCCCAGGGCATGTCAAACTCAGGTCAAATAACCTGATCAGGAACCATTCACGCTGCCATACAAATCACATTTTCCTAAACTGCAGTTCTTAACCCAAAGTACCTTCACTGGGGAAAAAAACTTCCCAAGTACAGTGAAATCACTTATTTCTCTGACTGTGTCCTCCACTAGATTGAGTGAAACTGTTCTTTATGGCTTGGTGCCTACTGTGTGTAGAAAGCAGAACTCAGGCTTGGAGGCAACTATAAAAGGTATGGCCGGTGGCCTGAGACCCAGCCGTGCAAGTTCCCCCTCCTCAAAAGCGGTCAGGCAAAGGACAGACTGTGGTGTGGACAGAAATGAGAGTGCACCAAGGGAAAGATGGAAAACTTAAATACAAAACACGAAGTCTCTCCAAGCTACTGTTTTCTCGAAAGGAATAACTCCAGAGTCACATTTTTCAGAGAGGCACTCTCTAGCTAGAGGAACCTTCAGGCATAGGCAGGGAACAGCAAG
>CABHPQ010138981.1:0-26515 GCA_902168405.1 Peromyscus aztecus
CCATGGTTATGGTGTCTATATGTCTTTAAATAACTGCTATCTTCATTCCTCTATTCAAAAATTTCAGAAATAGCCTGAAAGCTTGACCTGTATTTCTAGGTTTAACACACATTTATATTAAAGAACAAGTCATATATTAATAAGAAATTCCCATGCCAAGTGATAAACTGGGTTGCACACACAAATGCATCCAGGATTGTTTAGTAAGCAAATGTTCCTCTACAAATTCATTAATTCTTATGTATTCTGAACTCCTAGGTAACTGGGGAGAATATAAAACATTCAGATACTGAGGTATAACATCAAAGACATGTGCTACATTGGGAAGACTAAGGCAACAGAACAAAAATACTCTATTTACTACTTAATCCCAACTTAGTTGGTGTAGAGTGAGTATTCCTACTTTGAATTCATCTGCTCTTCTTTGAATGGATTAACCAGTCACATTAATCATGAGTTAATCCTGCCTGGTGAGATTCCAGCATCATGGGAGCTGAGTAGAAGGAGGACTTCTGCCACAGTCAGGAAAGCAACACCTAAAACAGAAACATCCTAGTCATGGTTACAGTTCACTTGGAAAGAGGTTCATTCAGAAGAGGAGCCTAGAGACCAAAGCAAGGTTGAGACAAATGTGATGTCTTAGTCCAGGAGAAGAGATCTTGTGCTGGGTGGTGTTAAATCAATGTATCTCAGCATCAGTCATTTTCAGACTATACTTGGTAATGAAACATTTGTGTACAATTTAGAAAAAAATAGCTACCATTGTGCCACATTACTTGGAAGGTAGCTATAACCAAGCAGTGAGGTGGTGACGTGGATACTACAGACCAAAAGGATGCTTTGTTTCTGTCTTCTGTTTCTAGCTATCTTCCAAAATGTTGAGCACCAGAGGTCAGTTGAATATAGAAGGTTGCAACAGATACTCAGGAGTGAGTGTCTATTGGTTTCTTCCATTCTTGTTCAAGATACTATCAGTTTTAGTTCGGAATTCCCACCCATAATGTCTGGCAGACTCTAAACCTTCTTCCTTGGAATTCCATCCTGTGCCCTACATTAGAAAGCCAACATCTCTGGCTGCTGGCTGCCAGCTGCCTCACTAACCTTCAACTTCTATCTTTCAATCTAGCTCTTTCTCAGCTCTTCTCACATCTAGAAGATCTACAATAAACTCCATCTTCCTATGATACCTAACTGGTTCTGTATCAACACTGTGGTAGAAATTTAATAGATGTCTTGGTATCATAAGTGGTTTTCAATGAAAGAAGACTCTAAGGATGGCATTCTGGGAAAGGGTCTCTGATCTATCTAAATTCCTTGTGGGAAAATCACCTATAAGAAGTCTCGGGATGCAGCCACTGAAGGAAGCCTTTATCCTGTTCTGGTCAATGGGGCTAGAGAATGTGGCACCACATTTCAGCACTCACCTTAGCCCAGTAATCAAAGAGATATGCTTGCTCAGAGTTAGGCTTCATCTCTGGCAGGGCAAAGTACAATCTGAGGTGCTTCCATTGATAGCTTCTCAATCTACTGAGAAACTGTTCAATCATCCCTTTCCTATGACATGACCTGAATCCTAGAGGGAGAATGCATTATGTTGTCACGGAAAACAGGGAGTTTGTGCATATCCAAATTACAAGCCACCTTCCATGCAGCAATACTTAAACTCAAGACAAAGACCAGAAAGTCAGAATTAAAGAAGCATCAGAGGAAAGACAGCAGCAACAGTGGAGACCTCTGAGTTCAAGGTCTGGTCCAAACCTGCCTGAGCTTGCCAGGAGATGCCCCTCTGCACAGACTGAGGTTTGCACTGCCCAGAACACTTAGAGCTCCAAGATTCCAGTGTTGAGAACTCCAGTACGTCACTGAGTTCCAGGGGTGGGTGTCTCTTCAGCATGTATCTTTATGTACAGAGAGGAGGCAGGCACACAGCTCTGTGGTATAACTGCTGGCACAGAAGTACACAGACGTCTGGGAGGGGGAGGCCGACTCCAGAGTGAGGGGAAAGTCCTCTGTGTTTGTTCTGGAAACGCTGTACCCCTCAGGGACGTCTCCTTTGTCAGTGATGCCAACATCATATGAGTAGTAGATCAGCCTCAGCCCCAGCCCTGGATCCTGTCGGTACCAGAACATGGCGTCATGTTTCATTTTCTGAGTACAGTTCATTGTCACATGTTGCCCTATCCTCAGGAGCATCGATTTGGGAGTCTGATTGATGGCAGCACTCATTGGACCTGTGGAAAAGTAGGAGTGAATGCTCTCACAATGATGGAAAGGTTTTGTTTCAGTACCTTAAAATACACACTGATGCTGGACTGTGGTGGCACACACCTTTAATCCCAGCACTTGGGAGGCAGAGCCAGGCAGATCTCTTTGAATTCGAGGCCTGCCTAGTCTACAGATTGAGATCCAGGACAGGCTCCAAAACTATACAGAGAAACCCTGTCTTGAAAAACAAACAAACAAAAAAACACACACTGAGACATGTGCAAAACTCACCTGTCTTCAGGAAACAAAATGCCACACTGCATAGTAAACTGAGGTTCATGACCGAGATTCAGCAAAGCAGAGGGACCGCTGAATCTCTGTGTTGTAGAAAGGAAATGGTCTCTGAAGCAAATGACTCTGAGTTCTCAGTTTCCCTGCCTGGGCACCAGAGGCCTCTAGTCACCAAGCCACACCCCTTCCTCAGAGAATCATCTCCAGAATAAAAGCCCATGCAGGCTAAATAGAAATCAGTTGTCCAAAATGACTCAAATACCTATGGACAATATTTTTTTGTAATGTAGCCTGTGAGTCCATGCATGTTATATTCCCATTGAGATATAATTCCTCATTAACACACTGGTCTAGGATTATAGGGAACAAACAAACAAACAAAGAATTATAGGGAACACTCTTGTGGTTTCCTGGTGGCTTTTGACTCATGTGTCTCACATTATCCTTTTCTGTTTACTTAATTAACCACAATTCTATTAACATTCTCTACCTGCAGTAAATCACTCTCATGTCCAGTTCTTAAACCTGGGAGGGCGACCCATTAGTCTTTAAGGAATTATTTGCTGTTTCTTGTCAATTTATGATAGACAGAACACCTGCCCACTGTATCCAGGCTGTCTTTATATATACATAAAACCAATGAATCTGCTTCTCGTGGTCCAGGTGATACCACATCAGGGAATCATACCATGCTAGTGACTGGCCTCTCTTCATGGACTGTGATGGACACCTAGTACAACAGAACACCTCTTGGCAAACACCTGTTGACCTACCACATGTTGTCTCAAAATAACTTTTTTGGAAATGACTGTCAGAGCATTATTATAAAATGATATGAGTGAAAAACATGAACGAAAATAGTAAGAAAAATGTACTGTCAGTAACAAAGACAGAGGTGAAGGTGTGAGAAGGACCTGGGAGAGAGGACAGATTCCAGGGTCAGGACAAGTGCTATGGTCTTAATAGAGGCACATTCCATGGGTGATGTTCCCTTGTTTAGAATGCTGTCATGAATTACCTAATAGAGGACTTCAAAAACCTATATTTTTGGCTAAGAGCTCATAATTCAGAAATTCAGGTTGTTTAATAGACATTAAATTCTTGGTGATTTGGAAAGTAAGTTCTGTGGCTGGTCCATGAGAGTCTTCGTTTCAGAGTCTGTTCATTTTCTTTGAGATGGACTCCTTGAGCAAGAGCACATATCTGGCATCACTCAGCATCTATGGGGCTGAAGACAGAAGGCTATAGACACTGAAGGAGGAAATGTCATCAGTGTCTGATACCACAATCATAATCAAGCTGTGGACCTGAGATCCAACAAGCCCAAGAGTAGTCCCACATCTGTGTTCAGGACTTCTCTGGTCCAGAAAACAGCACCTGAGCTTGAAGCCCAGATCAAATTCAGATGATAAAGAAGAATATTCTAGGTCACAATTTTTCAGTCACAGCCAAGGCAAAGCCATCCCTTCCCAATATAATCTCACCCACAAATGGCATCATGTGGTTTGCTTGGCTCTAGCACATACACATGTCAAGCACATACACATGTCAACATGAGGCCTAGCCACATGTCTCAAAGCAACTCCATTGGAAATGACTAAGGTTGATCAGAGTATCATTATAAAACAATTTGAGTACATTTGTGACTGAGAAAATGAATGAATGAAAAAGAATGAGTGAATGTTGTAAAGCTAGCCTCTCCCAGCAGGAGTGAACTTTTTGACAATCACCTTACCTCATTGTCTATCTTCAGAGAGGAATGTTTGAGTACAGATCAGCTATTTAACATGACTTCAAATATTCCTTAAGCCACCAGAAATATTTGCTCCAAACAGAAAAGGCTTTTTGTTTTTTTGTTTTGTTTGGTTGGTTGGTTGGTTTGGTTTGGTTTTACGAGACAGGGTTACTCTGTGTAGTTTTGGCGCCTGTCCTGGATCTCACTCTGTAGACCAGGCTGGCCTCAAACTCACAGAGATCTGCCTGGCTCTGCCTTATGAGTGCTGGGATTAAAGGTGTGCACCACCACCACCACCACCACCACCACCACCACCACCACCACCACCGCCGCCCGGCCAGATAAGTATTTTAATGAGACGTTAATTTTGTGCTTAAAAGAATTCCAAGCCAAATTACTCCATAAAAGTAAAAGTTATTTTGTAAATTATCAGACACAGAGAAATGTATTACAAAGAGCGAAACTTCAAAATTATATAAAAGTTCTATATCTTAGTAGGGTTTATGTTAGATGACTATATACATTTATACATTGCTCAAAAATCACTGACCTGTTCATCAATAGGTAATATTTATCATGTGTGATTTATTTGTCAATGAAGTTTTTAAATGTCTGACTAAGGGTATATGCTAAATTCTCTAGTTAGTTCATGTGATGAGTCACCAGGCATATGTATTTCCATTTCAACTATAAAATGACAAGACCAAAGAGTCCTCATCTGCTTTTGCACATAGATAGTGATGAAGACTGTTTTTGATTAGCAAATGCAATCAAACATCTGGATTCATATCATACACTATGTATTTTATGCTTATTGAAGTGTTATACATTTGTGAAAATGGTGTGATGGCTAATTTTATATGTCAACCTAGTGAAGCCATGACTACTCAAAAGATTTTATCAGATACTCTAGATGAGTCCATGTGGATGTTTTTGAATACTGACATTTAAATAAGTAGATTTTCACATTAAATTGAACTAGCAACCCAAATAGCCTTTCAGAATATGACTCATTTGATCAGTTTCTGCTGGCCAGTGTGTGACTAAAACAGAGTCTTTCTCTCAGGTGAAGTAGAATGTGCACATCAGACAGCTGCCAGCCTCGAGACTGGAACAACAGCTCCCCCTTGCTCTCCAGCAGCATCAGTTCACCTGGATTTAGACACGTTCATAATTGCATTAGCCTATTCCTTAAATTTTCATTCATAGGATAAAGATATGGTTGATATTAGATAGACAGATGATAGATAGATGATAGACAGACAGACAGATCCTAATGGTTCTATTTCACTGGATACTTCTGGCCAATGTAGATTGATGCTGTTGGTTTCATTTATGGATGGAAAATATCAGTTGAACAAGTTAAGAACTGTAGCCTGCCTTGGTGAGCTCATGTTGGGATGGGAGGAAGAATGAGATATAGTGGCAGTGAGCAGGTATTTTGCCCTCCATAGCTATATCCCAGGCAAGCCAATTTTTGCTAATGATTTCATTAGAACAGCAGATATGAGATGGTTGGAAAGGATAGCATTCTGATTTTGAAGACAGGTATTTTTTTTTCATGAAATAGGCATTGTGACACACACACACACACACACACACACACACACATATATACATATATAAATAAATAAAATGGGACCTAGACCAGGAATCTAACTGCATGGGGGCATCTATTTGATATGATCAAATTATTACACTTACAGACTTTTTTAATCTATCAAATAAAAGCAATAATATGCCTTACCTCTTAATGTTTTCTCTGATAAATGAAGTTCTTAACTGAAATTTTATAAATAGGAGTTTTTATTTGGTATAAAGTTAATCATCAATAAATGATGATGCCTTTGTTTTTTGTTTTTGAGTTATCTCATGAATCCTAACTGAACTGTGACTGTGCACTGATGTACTTAGTGTACACAGCTCTGTAGTGGATCTTGCAACTAGTATGTTGGGTGTCTTTTATAAGAGAAGTCGTAAGTTATACATTAGTATTTCAGATCTTACACATGCTGCCTCCATATAATATTAAATAATATTATGGAATATTATGAAGTATTATAAAGGATATTTTCCCATTTTAACTGCAGCCCTGAATTGGAGAATATTATGCTAATTGACATAGGACAGATTAAAAAAAAAAAAGATACTACCTGATTTTACTCATGTGAAGACAAATCCACAGAAACCATAAACAGAATGGCAGCTGCCAGTGGCTGGCAGGTGGGGGCAAGTGAGAGTTTCTGACAAAAGGTCCAACGTTTGACTTATGCAGGAGACACAAGTCTGGACATGTGCTGTAAATTATAGAGCCCATATGCAACAGGAAAGATGGTGGTCTCATTTAAACCTTCTTCTCACCACTAACAAATAAACATTTGTCTAAAGGGGATAGGTAGAAAATCAAAGAAAGACTATTTTGGCTACAGTGTGTGGAATCACAAATCATTTTTCATTTTCTTTTCTTTTCTTTTTTCTATTTGATGTCCTCTGGGGAAATGTCTTAGGCAAAGTAGATGTCCCAAAAGGTGAAATGAAGGAGTAAAATTAGTGAGTAAGGAGAGTTGCTCCTTCCATCACGGTTGGCTATGTGTTGCTCTTAAAGGTTGTGATTTCTCTAACCAATGAGCCCTTCCCTTTGCACTAAAGGCAGGAAACCAAACATTCCCATGTCCTCATGAAGTTCACAGAGGTCTTGAAGCCTCTCCCTTACCATGGCAACACAACCATATTAAAGAAGAGAGTGCCTTCATTCTTGTCGGTGTATAGGCTTGTTTCAAAACTGTGGATTGCTTAGGCTTAGTTGGAAAGAGGTTAAACTAATCAGCCAATGCCACACCACCTTGCTAATGGAGGCCTGAGATGGAGAAGCCAGGTTAAGCAGTGGATCTAGAGCAAAGGGTAAGGAAACGGGAAGCAATAAATATTGGCAAAAGAAATATCAGATAGTTAGTTATCGAATATGAACCCAAGAGAGCTGCTTTGATACATGTACAGGTCAAGTGATGTTTACCTTGCACAAATTCTGTGAACACTAAACAGACCATAGATTTATGCAGCCACAAGTGTCTGAGAAAGGCCTGTCACTTCTCACAGCCTCAGTACATTCACTGGCAGCATCCTGACCCATCCTGACTCCATCCTGAGCAGGGACAGAAATGTTTTTGTACATAATGCTGATGATCAGGCAGGGCTGTGCGCTGCTGATGGCCCAGAGGAACAGTGCAGAGTCCTTCGGCTCCAAGGAGCTCAGATTTCTTTCGGAACAATAGTCACCAAAATGCTGTGCTACAAATCCAGTAAGGACATTTCCCTTTCTCTCTCTTCTCTATTGCAACACTGAACTGGAGTTCCTGGCCCAGGGTCTTCAGGTAGCAGAACACAGACAGGAGTCCAGAGAGAGCGGAACACTTCATTTTTGCTAGCTGCCCTTTGTCTTTGATAAGATGTTTGGGGGTTTGCATGATTCTGGAATCCACTGGGTCTAAGAGTCAGGAGACAGCTTGCTGGGGCCCTCATTATCTGTCTTGTGTTTAAGGCAGGAACAACACAGGACAAAACCTTCCAAGTTGTTCCCATGACTCACCTGCTCCCAGGAAACAAAGGCCACACCTCAGAGCAGCTTTTGACCACGTAGGATGAAAAACCTTGAGTATCACCTTGTTCAACGTCAGGGCCTCCTGGCGGAAGTATTTGGAGGTTTGAAGGTATAGTCTCCAGATAGGCATGTACTCTGCACTCTGATCTTACTCTCCCTGCAAGACACCCTGGGGCAGTGTAGCCTATGGTAAGACAGATTCAACTCTGAGAGTTAGGACTCCAGAACTGAGGTCAGGTTCAGCTACATGTCCCCATATCTATATCATACCACATTTCCTTCCATATTAACTTTCCCTTGCTATTTCCTGTGCCTGGCCTGACCATAGTTCCCTGCCCTTGCCTTCCTCCACCACCCATGAAGGGACAGGGAACTCACTCTTTAGTGGCATTCTAGGGCCCTGACTCTCTTACCATTCCTTGGATTGACAGGTCTCTGACTGTCTGGGTCCTGCATCTGAGCAAACAAGGGTCCTTGTGAGGCTGCTTTCATGGGCCCTGTAGGGCTCCCTGCCACACTGTGGTGTCACAGCGTACCCAAGTTGGTGGCACACATCAGTTACTGAAGTCCCACCTCCTAAGGCAGTATATTCATGACTGACCAGCTGAACCAGGAACCGCAACCTCAAGCCCTCATCCTGTCTCTAACACACTCATTTTTCTGCTTTCCCAGCTTGCCCAACTTAAGGTTGATCTTCAAATCCATCATCATCCTGTGGATACCCTGGAAAAAAATGTGTGAACCAACATTGTGATTCAAAATACAATAAATGTTGCCCCTTTGTAACAAGCAGCCAAATGAAGAGTTAAGCTAGGATAACACAGATAAGAAAAATAAGAAGACTGGTGATCTCCAGGATATGTACCTGGAATCATGCTATTCCACAGCTACTCTTCATTAATCAGACCTAGACGTTTTCACTCTTCACATGTAAATCATCATCAAAATTTAGATAGCACACTTCATAAGGGGGTTATTAGAATTTGTATATTCATCTGCAAACTTACAAATTCACAGACTATGCCGAATGCAGTGATTACAGCATATTTAGTAAGGTCTGAATTTACTCGGAGGAGCTCTCAGAAGTGAACCAGGGCTTCCTAGGAAACACAAACACACCAGAGAGGAACTGTGTCCAGGTGGGTGAGTCTCCACAAGAAAGCACTCACACACACAAACTCTCACTCACAGGCACAATGCCTTCTAATTGGCAAGAAGTAAGATTTTTATTACTCAGCACAGCTAAGACTGCTTTCAGCTTTATGTAAATTTCTGAGAAACTTTGATGATGTTTCCAGCTGCATCAACTCCCTAAAGATGAGATGATGAAAAAATTTGGTGGTGGTGACAGTTTTCCTTGCTAAGGGGCCATGCTGCTGTCTGAGTATTGCTGCAATATCATTGTCTTTGTTTCAAAAGCATGCTGGCAAACTTGCCCTTTTGTTCATAGAGTCAGGGGATTTCATGACGCCAGTCAACAATTCTGACTGTGAAGTCACAGTGGCTCAGAGTATTACAAAAGATGCATGGAAACTTGAGATGCCCCGTAGCACCTGTTCATTCAGTTGTAGATAAGGGAGTTGCTTGGGGGAGGGCAGTAGTGAGTGAAAACAGGCCAGGGCTCCATGGAAGCAGGTCTTAACCTTTTTGTTTCATGAACATCATAGTTGATTGCATACATTGCATTATTTTGAAAGTGAAGGCAAGAAAGCAAGACTGATACTGGGGAAGAGCAAGACAGCTGGAAGCCAAGCCTTGCCACTACACAGCATATGGCTAGTCTGGGAAGCACACAGCACGTCCTGGCCTAGGAAAGGGTAAGGCAGTCACAGATGCATGGTAAGAAGCTCTAGGAGAAGCTGTGAAGACACAGAATCTGTCGATGTGTTTCAGAACATTAACCCAGGGGAGCAGAATTCATGTTTTGGTAGTTGAAGAATCTGTCCATTTGGGACCAGGTGTGATATGACCTCCGTTGCATTTTGCAAATGATTCATCCGGGACAGAAATCAGCATGGGGAAGCCATAATAAGTGTCAGGGTTCTCACATCTGCCAACAAACCACCAGAGATGTCCCCAAGTGAGACTGTCTGCCACAACTTGCCTGTGAGAATGCCACTTGGTACCTTGAGAGTACAGATGGGGCTGCTCTAGGCTGAGCTGCTTCGGGCCATACATCCTTGCACAGTTCCTCTGCTTCTCCTGGAAGGCAGTTGTTCCTCTCTTTATCTCTATGCAGTGTATGTATGCTGCTCCAACAACACACTCTTCATTCTCCTTTGCAAGCTCAAACAAACCCTCTAATTTCATAACTGAACTTCACAGCTCACTGCTGCAGAACACCTGCAAATGTGTAGATTTGTTATTGGACTTTCTAGTGGATCAAAGTTTCAAACAGCACTGTTTTTAGTCTGCCATGATGCTGGCAGCCAGCTATGAACTCTTCACCAGAACCACTGGGAGCTCTTTGGTGGCACCTGATCTTGTCAGTTGTGCAGTTTTCCTGGCTGGACATATGACACATGCGCATGTGCACAAAATAAACAAACGACAAATAAATAAGTACCAGCCCCCAGCATATTTGAGATTTACCTTCCTTAATCTCACTTTTGACATTGGAAGAGAAAAAGTCATAGAGAATTAAAACTTTCCTTTGAGATTTTGATGAAAAGCATGGCAAAGGCCTGGGTAATCTAGGAGGAAAACGATAAAGGAAAATGTAGAATGAGTTACCAGATTCATCCAGTCATTCACTGCAGACAGCCTTTGTTCTCAGATGGCCCTAGCCAATTCTCTCATGGCAGGGGCCTTTTTCACTCCTCTTTGTCATTGACCAACTTACCCTGAAATAAGCCACCGTGGATGCTCCACACTCCTGTGGCATTTGCTGCTTTTTCTTCTATTCTCTCTATTCTAGAACTCTTTTGGCTTCAGCCAATTAACAACAATCCGATTCTCATTTTCCCATATACAAGTAGATATGTGAACAATACATGTGATTAAATTCCTTTGACTTTTTCTTTGATGCTAAAGTTGGAGATGAACTATCCCTATACCCTATGGTCAGTAAGCTAGGAAGGAGAGAGTCCTGCCTGGATTAAGGTGAGATTAAAAGTTTAACAGGCACACTTGGGAAAAAAAACAGTGTCTGAGCACTGGCCTTACAGATGCTAGTTTTGACTTAAATCACCTCTAGTGTTAAGGTCTTTAAATAAATCTGCTTACCTGTCATTAAGTTTTAAGTAGAGCATTATATAAAGAAATACAGATATTCTTACCCAACCTATTTTTTTCTGGGTATAAATGTACACAATCTCAAAAGATATCACTGAGAAGTATTTGCTGAGCCAGGTGCATCAGACATGAGCTGTCATTTATGGATAAACCAATTACTCTGAAATGTGACCCACACACTGACAAGATGCTACCCATGGGAGTAAAATTCTCCCTTAATTCTTCATGGTTATAAACCAGATAAAGTCTTGCTTAACAAATTTTAAAATTCTGGGCATACAAAACTCACTAAAACCTTTCATAATAGAAGCTGATGTATCTGATGGAGATCTGGGTGGTATAAAAATGAAAGTTTTTACTCAAAATCATAAAAAAACACAAGCTATCAGTATAATGCACATTGAAAAAAAGTGTGTTTCTTTGCTCTAAAAGGAGTACCTAGTGATGTTTTGTTTCAATTAGATCAAACTTCTAAATGACCAGTCAAGCTTGGAAATGAATTAGCATCCATTAAAAAAAAAAAAAAACATTGTATTTCAGAAGGAAGGAAGCCCAGATAATAACATAAAAAATGTCTGAAATATAAATGCCTGACTCATTCTAAAACTGCAAAGTAGCATCATCTTCCAGCTGTTTTCCTCTAGTGAAGCTAATGAGGCAAAAAGGAAATACAAAAACCAGAGATGAACCTCGAGCTGTGAGACTCTTCTAGAAGGACAGAACGTATTTGGGAACTATAACATGAGTAAGAAGAAAGGTGAGCCTAAGCCTGTAGTGTGAAAACAGCAGGAAAATTGTCAGCTCTGTTTTGTCGGACTTCATACTTGCATTGGAATAATCTAACTGAATTTTCAATGCAGGAATCAACTGTAGGTAAGAACACAGCAAGAAGGTATCATGTATAAGCCAGATGTTAAGTCCTCTCTGGACACTGGATCTTTTCTGCCTTGCTCAAAGACTTTCAGCCTTAGAACATGGAGAAATTCATGTCTGTTGTTTTGCTTGGCTGTGGTATTTTGTTATCATATCCCAAATGAAATAGGCAGTAACCAGCTGATCAGTTTATATCTCTAGTATGCAAATTACTCAAATAGATGAACCAAGGATGTTTAAACAAGTTTGGTAAACATACCATCTGCAAATATACAAGGATGTAAAGGAGTCCAGCCCATGGGACCATGTGCACTTAATTTATTAAAGGTCATAGCACATCAAATGCATTTGACATTCACATGACCAGGCATTTTGATGAAGAAGAAAATGTTATCAGTGTCTAAGGTTCAAAAAAAAAACTGAGAAGATATTTTCCCTAATAGGAACTACAAAACTGGATCCTATCTTTAAATTTTCCTTTTAATTTATTTGGGATATTTTGAGATATTTGGCTAGTTTATAATCTAGATAATACCTATAGATTCCCTTCATTTCAAGATCTATGTAAAATCTCCCTACAGGCCACCAATGTAAAAAACTATGAAATCTCAGCTGAGGGCTTCTGCTTGTTGCCATAGACAACTCTCCTGCTTGTCCAGCCCTGTCACATTACCTGGCCAGAGAGCTGGCTTTCCTTGAATCTCTCAACAAAACTATTCACTGGGGGACTGACAGGTGCAGGAGAGCCAGAACAAAAGACTGGGCACACTGACAAGGACCCATAAAAGACAGGAAGTGTTTTCCCACCCTGTGCCTCCTTTCTTCTTTTACATTACCTCTCAAGAATCCCCAGGAATTCCAGATGATCCCACCCACCACGGATGGAACAGCATCCTCAAATTTATCTTCTACACCCAACATTCATAATATTCCCATCAATAACTTTTCACTCTGGAAAAATGTTGTCAGATACTACCTTCATATCTTACTAATCTATATATTCAAAGTTATAATTAACCAATTATGTGGCTATTTCCTCTGAGTAGACTCTCTCCTGGAGGGAGGGGGAGACTCATATGACTCAGAAAGCTGATGAAATTTATAAAGCACAGAAGATCCTGAAAGTTTAAGGATTCACAAGGCCCTGTCCCAGTTTAAGAAGTTAATGACTGTCAGAGAGAAGAGACCCTTTAGGGGAATTGCTTCCAAGGTGACAGGGGCCTCAGAAATATAGCTTTCATTTGTGATCACTCACTCTACAGTGTGCTTTTGAGTGATGCATTTTGAGTTACCTTGCTCCTGTAAACTTCTTACATATGCCTCTATAAATAGCCCAAAAAACTCTTTGATACAGCAAATGAGACTTGAGTGAAACATGTCATTGGTCTGCTATCTCTGCCATACCCTGGTTAATAGACAATTGTTCAAATCTCTTCATGAAAATTTACACATCACCAGTCTCTTCTGGAATGGATTTCTTCTTTAGTGATTTGGACTGTCTTTCTAAATGATTGCTTAAACTATTCTTTAACTTTCATAATGATAATTTCATATAAATTATATAGTGTTATAAAATACAATAATTAAATATCCTTTAGTTTATTGTGATAAAAATACACGTAAAATTCACTATTGCAACTATTTTCCTTGATGTTAGTTTTAAGCACTTTAAATATATGGTTCAGAAACATTAAAGCATCCACATCATTGTGCATCTATCATAACTATCCATCCTCCCCACTTCTTCATCTTCCCAAAGTGAAACTATGTATTCATTGAATGCAAATTGCTCATTCTCTCCACTCCCATTCTCAGGATGTTTCCATTCTATTTGGAATCATACAGTCAAGCAATGTTTGTCTTTTTTTCCTGGCTCCTTTCATATAATACCATGTCTTCAAGATTCATCCATGCTATTGTCTGTATCAAAAGTTTATTTTTCTAAGAGTGGATAATATTCTAGTATATATGAGTGTGTGCTTCCATACATCCATGTGTGAGTGTGTGTATGTGTGTTGTGTATTGTGTGTGTGTGTGTGTGTGTGTGTGTGTGTGTGTGTGTGTGTGTGTTTGCAATGATTTATCCATGCATCCGTGGACAGACATTGCTTCCACCTTTTGGCTGCTCTGATGTAGAACACTATTGTCCTAGTGTCTGTTCTAGTCCTGCTCTCACTCTTTTGCACACATATATTCAAAAGTTGTGTTGATGGACTACAGAATAATTCTATGCATAAGGTTTGAAGAAACTTCCCTATTCTTTTCCACAATGAGTAGTCAAACCTGATTTCTCTGCATCCATGCCAACACTCATTGTCTAGTTTCTTGTTCTAAATAGCCATCCTGAGAAGTATAATGTTTGAATTTTTAAAATTTAATTAATTAACTAACTAATTAATTAATTAGGTTTTTCAAGACAGGGTTTCTCTGTGTAACAGCCCTAGCTGTCCTGGAACTCACTGTATAGACCAGGCTTGCCTGGAACTCACAGAGATCCTCCTGCCTCTGCCTCCTGAGTGTTGGGATTAAAGGCGTGCACCGCCACCACCCAGCTACAAATTTTTTTAATTTTATTTTTTTAAAGTCTTCTTTCATACAATACATCCTGACCACATTTTCCCTTCCCTTCCCTTCTCCCAGTCCCCCCTTCCCACAAAACCCCACTTCTCCCTCAGGTCCACTGCCCCTTTCTTTCTGTTTCAGAACGTGAATATACGGTGGGATTCTGTTCCCTTTTGCTGTTATTTTGTTGCTTTCAAATATTGAGTCAGGCAAAACAGAGCTCTCCACAGTTACAGGAAGTTATTTCAATTGTAAAATCCTGTGATCGAAAAACTATTCTACTCAAAGCTCAGATAATCTATTTCTATAATTTACCTAAAATAAAAAAAAAGCAAGGTTCAAGTTTTATCTGCGCTAGTGACTGTGGTGGAGGATCAGGTAGTTTAGAGTGTGTTTTGAAGACAGGTTCACTATGAACTTAGCATCCTCAACCCTGATGCCTCACAGCCCACTGGAGACCAGCTCCATGTCAGGTAAAAATGCTGTCACTAAACTTTGGACAAGAATCTCCTCTAAAATGAACTTGTGCTTTCCACGGCCACAAGGACTTACATAGAGTCATTAAGTGTGATGTCTCATGGATGGAAAAAAAATAGCAGGTGAGAAATGAAATTATCAAATAAACTGTTATTTATAGGACCTGAATTAGTTGGGAAAACATTGTTTTTCCTTAAACTTCTGAAGTGCAAGTCATTCTCTTGGAGATCTGTTTATCTTATAAACCTGAAAAATAAGTGGTTTATTTGTCTTACTGCCTTCAAACCAGAGTACCAATTAGAGGCTGTACCACTGACTCTGAAGACTTAGTTATTGATTGCTGTAACTTGACTCATTGAGTGCTTGAGTCATGATTCCCAAGCATCTTTTAAATTGCTCATTATCCAGTCAGTTATTGAAAATATTTTTCAAATGAAGGAACCAATTATATAGAGCAAGCAATGGCAGTTTTCAGTGAGTCTTGTGTAGCATGGAGTAGGACTAATGTCATTTTCTGCATTTGAATTTGTGTGTGTCCATGGCATACCCAGGGAGAGAGATATTCATCTGGAAATTCAATAAGAAGTTTTAGAGCTTCAATAAATCCAAATGGGAAATAAACAACTGAAAAAAAACACTGAAACTGAATACCAGAAGCCTGAGGCTGGAAGCAGTGGATGAAATGCCATTCCAATTCAATTGTAGAAATGAAATGATAAAATGAATTCAATCAGAATCCTCAGTAGACACTCACCTTTACAAATGACTAGAACTAGAGAAAAGAGAGATTTATGGAAGACAGGATCCACAAGTCAAGAATGGACTTTCTGTTCCCCAAGTTCACCTGCCATGTAAGCAGCATTTCTAACTACAGAATCCTAGTGCTCTGATACAATTGGGCAGAGCTCATCCAGGAACACTTGGGATACTTTGATCTTTATGTAGGAGGAAGGTCTACCTTATGCAAATAATACTAATAACATTGGTTTATTTGTGGGCCATGCTTACACAATTATATCTTCATATTATGTTTCTTTGCTTTAAAATTCCTAACAGTATAACAATAAATCTAACAGGAAAAATATACCCAGAATACCTTTGAAAATCAGTATTTTTAAATTTTGTTTTAATCTTATATTTTCAGTTTTTCAGACACGTGTATATTGTATGATGAACATATTTCATAAGTGTTACCCAAACTGTGGTATGCATATAGATAATCTGCTGATAAATTTAAATGAGTAGATAAACTCACTATACTTATAATTTCAAGAGGAACAATTATTGGTCTGTAGTGTAGGGGACTTAACAGGATCCCTTGTCACCAGTAGTTAGTTCTAGAATCACTTGGTGATTGCATTGGTCATCTAGGAGAGCTAATGGGCTTTACCTGAAGGAAAACAAACTTCTCATATACTTGTGAAATGAGGTAGCTTTGCAACTTGATGTAAAGCACATATTGTACATTAAGCTAGGTAGACTCCTAAATCAGAGTCTGCCAAATGAAGGGAGGCTCCTACTTGAGTTAAGGTGGGCTCCCAAGTTAGGCTGTACCCCTCCCTCAGACATGGAGATGTTCCTGTCTATACACATTCTACCCTAAGTAGGTGTTAAATGTTTGCCATTCAGTGTCTATACATACATAGGGCATCTTGGTGATGAATTCTTTTCTTGGCAGGCTTTCTATGATTCTTTTGAGAGTCTATTCCTCATACTAGGTTGCCTTGCCTACGCTTAACACAAGGGGAGCAGCTCAGTTCTACTGCAACTTGATGTGCCATGCTTTGTTGATACTCATAGGAGGCCTGCCTCCTTCTGAACAGAAACAGAGGGACAGTGGGTGTGGGGGGCATGTGGAGGGGAGGTGGGAGGAGGGAATGAGAGGAGAGGAGGGAGGAAACTGTGGCCAGGGTGTAAAATAAATAAATATTTAAAAAAGAGTCATTATAAAAATTAAAAAAAAAAAGAATCCCTGGGGTAAATACTTAGTGGTATGAGTAGTAGTTTGGTAGGTCTGTTCCTAGTTTCATTGTTTGTTTGTTTTTTTTTTCTGTTTGTTTGTTTGACTTTTTTGTTTGTTTTTAAAATCTTCATACTTATTCCCGTATAGGCTGGATGAATGTATATTTTTAATAGAAATTTTTGTATATAGAAGATACTCATATCACAATACATAGCAAAAATTCTGCAAGACTTATTTTCCCCAACTGCTTCCATGATTACACAAAATCCTAGAGGCCAAGCCTTTGCTTCTGGCTCTAATCATTATGACTGGCTTGGTGGAGATATTGACTACTCTATTTACTCGCCAAGTAAGAAGTCAACTCCATTTTTCCAAAAGTCCCAAAACTGTTATCTTGCTTCTGTCTATAAGTTATTGAATTTATCTTAACATGAGTGCTTGTCCTTTCCCATGCTGGTCTAAAAGTTCTGTAAAGGTACTATCATAGAAAGAAATATAATATATAAAGATACAATTGCACTATGCACCATTGTTATAAAATAAGACTTATAAGATAAATGTAAAGGCAAAAAGTAGTAAATATATCTAATATCTACCCACTTTCTCTATGTGTGGATATGTTTGGGCAAATAAGCACCATACAAAGCCTGCCAAGAAAAAAATTCATCACCAAGATACCCTACGTACTTGGAGAGACACTGAGTGGCGAGCATTTAACACCTACTTATGGTAGAATTTGTATAAACAGGAGCATCTCCATGTCTGAGGGAGGGGTACAGCCTAACTTGGGAGCCCACCTTAACTCAAGTAGGAGCCTCCTTTCACTTGGCAGACTCTGATTTAGGAGTCTACCTAACTTAATGCACAATATGTGCTTTACATCAAGTTGCAAAGCTACCGCATTTCATAGCATATGAGCAGTATATTTTCCTTCAGGTAAAGCCCATCAGCTCTCCTAAATGACCAATGCAATCACCAAGTGATTCTAGAATGAACTACTGGTGACAAGGGGTCCTGTTAAGTCCCCTTCACTGAAGATCAGTAATTGTTCCTCTTGAGATCATATGTATAGTGAGTTTATCTACTCATTTGAATTCATCAGCAGATTATCTATATGCATCCCACAGTCTGGGTAATGCTTATGAAATAACTAAACAACTTTCTTTCTTTTCTCATTTTCTTGAGAGGTTTTCTGGGTTTGGAAGAGGTTTTAGTTTATAACTTTATTCCCCTAACACAACCCAGGCTAGAAATATAACACCATCCTCTAATGCTGAGAGAGAAGAAATTATCAAAACTGCATGTAGGTAGCTGGTTTCCAGCTGTCAAAAGGCCTTTCTCTTGAAGAGAAGCTTTATAATACAAAAAGCAATCAGTTCTTTCTAACACACTCTTTGCTTATTTGTCTTATATTCTAGCATAGTCAATAGAATAGGCATGTCCTGAACACCCTCCAGTCCTGTAAGGTGTAATATTTTTGGAGCAAAGATACCCCTTAAGAAGGTGCTACTATACCCTTGACAAAATTATACAGAATGCCTGCCATTTATGGAACACTGAGCATCTACCTAGCATTTTAAATAAGTGATGTCATTCTGTAATGTAAATGTTTTAGATAAGTATATAAGTCACATAAATAAGTGATTATTATGTAAATAACATAAATAAGTCATTTACATTAATGCTCCAAGGTAGATGCTATCATCTATATGTCATGGTTAGTAAACATCAGGTTAATTTTAGCCAGTGCCTGAGGCTCAATGTGAAGAGAAGCCATCATGGTAACAGATAATGGGATGGGTCACAGAAATGAGGTGACATTTTAATCAGAACCCAAAGGAAAGAAAGGAGGGTAGGGAATATGGGGGATGAAAAAGAGACTCTGTTAAGATAAAATTAGAGTTTTCTTCCCCTACTGAGGAAAGCAGTAATTGTTCTCATCAAAGGGCAGAGACAAAGAAGACTTGAAGTCAGCAGCAGATGAAGACAGAAGAGTTCTGGGATGGGAATTCCCAGCTTGATGGAGCAGACCTGCACACCTGCATGACGGCCATTTTCTGCACGCTGAGTTATCTTTGCAGTGCTGTATAGCACCTTTGTAGTCACCAGCGTAATGGCCTGTGGATGGCTAGTTAAGGATGGCAGGTACGATACAGGGGGAAAAAGAAGCAGGAGACAGAACTTCGCTTGAAAACTCCTCCACTTTCCTTTGTGCCTGACTCACACCAATCTGTTCAGTGAGCACAAAGTCTGTCAATGGAGAGAAGTAGTGTGTCTTGAAACTGAGGTCTTTTAAGGAAAGAACTTCTCTTGTGTGCTGCAGAGAAGCTTGTACTCTATGGCTAGACCAAGACAAGTCCAGAGCCTCTTTCTACTGTGAATCTGAAAGAAACCCAAAGCTTTAGGCCTGGGATGCATGTATATTAAATGTTACAAGGCATGTCCATTGCTCAAGAGAAATCGTTAGCAGCATCTCTCTCATTCCAAATAGACTCCACTTTAGATGATAAATTATATACCCGGTCTGAAAATATGAAAGCACATATTGCCTCCAAACTTTGCTTCTATCCTAGTAACCCAGAAACCCATTCTAGAGAGATTGGTAACTTCATAGCATGAAGGGGCGTTGCCTGAACTGGGTCAGACTGCAATATATACACGAATATATATGATCCTGTGAATGGTTCTTGTGTCAACCCTCAACCATGGCCCCTGTGGAATATAAACCAACCATTCTGTTCCTGAGTTGTTGTGTGACACTATTCCTAAGAGCATGCAAACAAACATCTATTACGTCAGATAAGTAACCAATGGCAGATCACAGAATGGAGATCACCAAAGTTCAACTTGGTGAAGCGATGAGTTTTACTAGGGTGACTTACATGAGTATGGGTGAGGGGTTACTTATATGAGTACAGGTGAGAGGTTACTTGCAGGAACAGAAGTGATTCAAAGACAGCTGCATCACTAACCCCCACCGCAGCTCACAAAACCTGGAAACCAGGAGCTCACTGCACAGCTTGCAGGCCGCTCAACAGGCACAGGCAGCCATGGTTCAAATAGCCTCCGTGTCCCAAGAGCAGGCTCCTGCATCTGCTGTCAGCTGCCGATCCAAACCAACCTTCCTTATTAACCTTCAGACTCTGGTCCTTAGATCTACTCCCTTTCTGGAAAATTCTCAGATGACTCTTTTCAGTATGCTCATGAAAATCCTTCATGTCCCCTCTAGAAAACCAGTCTCCACTCACAGATGAAAAAGTCCTGTCCTACTGAATAAGAAGAAACTCAACCTGAGACCCAAAGTGGGTGCAGAGATTCCTGGGTGGGTGCTGGTAGTCACTACTCTGGTTGCTTTCGCCCCACTGCTGTATTCATAGTCACATCCTATGGTGCCTGTGAGCATTTCCCAAGCATGACTCCACACACCCCCATTTCTATCTACTTCCAGGCAGTTGGAGTTATTTTCTTACTTCCATTGGAAGCACCTTCACCTTTGACCACCTGTCTCTGCCTCCTTTCTAGCAGGTTTATTTTCTCTCACAATTACAAAATCATTTAAAAATTGAAACCCACAAGTATTTATCTTCTTATCAGTTGGCAGGAAAGCCATGTGCAGTAAAGGAAGCACCACCCCTAAACATGGCCATGAAATCTAGAAGTGCTACATGGGTTGAGTTGTAAGGTAGTATTATGGTTTGCAATATCTGCCTTGGGTCCTACAGGAAATGTTCAATGGAGCCCTCAGTTGTCCCACAGCTTCCTGAAGTTGTAGGTTTGTGTACAGAGAGCTGATGAATCTGCAGGGCTGTGTCTTTGCTGCTGGCACAGAAATACACAGCTGAGTCTTCTGGCTCCAGGGCAGACAGGTGAAGGAATAACTTGGAAGTGTCTGGACATTCAGGTAAGAAACGACTGGGCACAGTCTCATTTTGAATCAGTTGTTTAAGATTGTAGAAGAACATGAGCTCTGGCGGCTTCTCGGCATTCTGTTTATACCAGTACATGGCATTATTTCCCAGATGTTGTTCACATTTCAAAGATTTACTATTTGCTGTTCCCATGACCAGATATCTAGGTGTCTGAATAATTTTAGTGTCCCTGAGCGCTGTGGGAAGAAAAGGGCAAAATTTAGACACAGTTCAGGAAAAAAGTTGATGGCTTCAGCTAAAAGAAATTTGGAGCTAGGAGCCAGTAGGATCCAAGACTCACCTGCCTCTAGGAGACATAGGAAAATGTAGAAGAGCAGCCGGCATCTCATGGTGGAATCAGGTCACAGATGGGCATTGTGTAGCAAGATGCCCTGGATGACGGCTGGGTCTGCTCTCGTGGCACTGATTGGTGCTTTTGCCTGTGATGTCACCGTCCTTCTTAGTTTCTCCTGCTCCAAGAGATGTTTCTTTTTCCCCATTCACAGTCAGCTTAGATTGTACTAGAAGGTGAATTTACTGAGCTAGGAGCAAGGAATGTTTAAAAGAATGCCCACTCAACTTTTAACCCTCAGAGCTATTTCTAGAAGTTGTTCCCATGCTTGTAGCTACGCTCTCACCGTGCAGTTCTTCACCGCCACCCTCTCCCAGGGCCCTCTCTAACACAGCCCATTCTCCTTCAAAAGATCCCCTTCCTCTCCTGCTCAGTTTCAAGGAATAGCACCCTCAAACTGCTGCTCTGGTTCATGCTTAATGGTGGTGGCCCAGCTTTGTGGAAGGTAGGGGTGGTTTATGGTGATGGTTAGATGATTTTGAATGCCTATTCATCATTCGAAGTGTATGACTGTGGTGTCATTCAGAAGCCAGACACTGGTCAAGACACTGAAGGGAACGTAAAAAGGATGAGACAACCTGTGTGCATGTTGTTTGAGGTATGGAGCTTGAGTAGGTGTAGAGGAAATCTATTGTATATAAGATGCTGAAACAGACATCATTTGATATTAGACCAAGGGAAATCAACAAGAAATTTATGCCAGTGTTTTTGAGATGTCTACAACTGAGGCTTCCACCTAATAAGGAGTCCAGATGGGTGAGATTCCCCCTTTTCCCACCCTCCAGTGGCTCACCTTCCCCATCACCAGCTTCATAGACATCCTTAGATCACAGCTCCATCCTGTGGCCAACGTGGCCCATTTACACACCGTAAGTCTCACTCTAATTTCTGCTAAGCAGAGGTTGGCAGTGCCGGGATTCTTACTCAGCAAGGAGTCAAATGGGTGTCAACTATGCAGCTTGTGTGGAGCTTATTAGGCCAATGGTTTGTTCAGTCTGCAGTGACCAACAACTAGGAGCAAGCAACAAAACACCATGTTCACCCTCAGATTAGCAGGACAATTGAGCATATTCATAGACAACCAGAAAATAAAATTCTAATATATTTAAGGAAGTCATTTTGTATTGTAGTGTTTAAATCATTTCATATATGTAAATATGACATTCCTCACCTGAACAACCAGAAAAGCTGAGATGAAACAACCCCAGCTCTGTCTATTTTTGGAATGTTAGAAATGGAACTGGCCTCATCATGACTTCCCATACCCTTTCAATGGAGACAAATTGGGGGAGCCCAACATGATTGCTTCTATTACCTTATATAAAATGTGTATTGCATTTGACCACTTAGTTACTAGATACTACCTTTATTAAAACATATCACTATGAAAATGTTGAGTTTTTTAGTCTAGAAGATGTGTGGTCCATAACTCCTAAATAAATTGGAGTATTCACTTGTTGTGTATATTTTACTAATTAATCATGGTGCACAGTACTTGAGGATTAATAATTTCAAGACAGCTAGAATTTGGGGCACAGAGTGCTGAAAAGAACCCCAAGAATCTGAATAAATAGATCTTTTTTGAGAGAACACTATTGAATTTGTGGGTGCAGAGGTTGGGCTACCTGAAGGCAGAAGGAGAACATTCTGGAAGGCTAGAGAGTTAAGAAGAGTTTTCAGCAGATAGTTAGGGCTAGAGGACACTGGCATTTGGGCCTCATTATATAGGAGAGACATTGGTAAAACACTTTGGTTTTTATAGAAAGTATATGCCTGACTCAAACAACTTCTCCCTCATCTTTTCTTTTTAGTTTACCTGTGGCCATGGACATTCCTGCTTCTCCAGATACCTTTCTCTTGAAACAAACAAACAAACAAACAAAAACCTCAGTGATGATCTGAGTTTCCTGTAGCATCTTAGAATCAGTTATTTTGCTCTGCCCTTTAGATTTGTGCTCCTCAAATGCTTGTAGAAACCATCTGCCTTCAATCTTAATGTTACAGGCAATACGTACATGGCAGAAAAGAAGAAGCAGTGTGTTCTCTCAGTTAATATCTCTAGGGTCTTTCATTGTTGGCAGAGTCTAGGTACTCGGGTGACTATGATGTGAATTACCATTCTGGCTAATCTGAAGAATTCTGTAAGACTCATCTGTGCATAAAACACAGAACTAGTTCACCTCATGGACTGTCATAGGATGTTAGACTATAAACTGAAATGCCACTGGGGCCCCCAAAGCCCTGGGGACTTGGAGTCTGAGGTGTGGGTTAACACTCAAGCCCCACTGCTTCCTGGCTGGCTGGGTTTGTGCACAGGGAAGCAGTGGCTCTGCATGGCTGTGTTATAGCTGCTGGCACAAAAGTACACAGCGGTGTCATCCAGTTCTAAAGACTTGACATGAAGATTCAAAAGAGCTTTATCTGGAGACTGAGGTGAGAAGCGACTTGGGACTGATTCATTTAAAATGAGTTCCTTATTATTGTAGGTAAACATAATCTTCAGCAATCGCTTAGAGTCTTGCTTGTACCAGTACATAGTATCATGGCCCAGCTTTTGTTCACACTCGAGAAATGCTTTATTTCCCACCTGTGTGATAAGATGTTTTGGAGTCTGGAAAACAGCCGTCTCCAGGGGACCTGTGAAAAAATATCATCAGAATTCAGGGAAATTTCAGAAGTAAGCACGCTCAAAGGACTCAAACAGGATCACATTTTCTTGCCCAGGAACTCAACTACTCACCTGCTCCCAAGAGGCAGAAGGCCACACAGCTTAGGAACCTTGAAACCATGGTTGGGTCAGGGCAGACCAGATAAGTCCTTACCTCAGGGTTCTACTGCTGCTATCAGACCAGGCAGTAGGCTCCACTACAGCTGACACGTGATTTGTCTATCTACCACTGAAGCCAGAAAGGCACTTGATTCACAAATACAGACAGACAGACAGACATATGCGAGCATGCATGTGTGTGCGCACACACAGAGGCAGAGGGAAACTGAGACATAGACAGAGAGAGGAAGACAGGCATTGGTAGTATGACCAAGAGCAAACCCAGACAGTTCACATGCGTTTTAAGGAGCATAGAGCTAGTATCAAGGCTGCAGCAGTGAAGGAAAGAAGAATGACTATGAGCCTTCCTGGAAGGTCAAGTGCAGCTTACTTATTTCAGACCTTAAATGCCAATGTAGTGCAAAGGAAGACAAAAATAATCTCTTTCTTAGGATAGTACTATTCTCATAGGAATAAAAAGAATGGAATCCAAGTGTGGGGTCCTAACTCCTATAATCCCAGCACTCAGAAGGCTGAGATAGGAAGATTGCTGAGTTCAAGGCCAACCTAGCTATAAGGCCAGGCCAGCCAGAGTTAAAGGCCAAGGCCCTACCTCATAAAACCAATTTTAGAAAATATACAGATTACCTGTGGATCAAGAATATGAAGTACACGCTCTGTGGAAGGCAGGAATTCATTTTAAAGCACTTTAAATAGCATCCCATTTTCCCATCTGCAAAACAGTGGGCTAAGAATAAATTTCAAGTTCTGTGAGCACTCATTAGTACCTCCAGCACACACTGCTTCATTGCATTACAAAGCTTATGTGTGCAGTGTTTCAAAGGAAGAAGTAAGGAAACAAAAAGAGAAAGAAGTTAGAAGAAAGAAAGGAAGACGGGGAGAGGGGGAGGGAAGGAAAGGAAGGGGAAGGGAGAAAGAAGATAAGATGGAGAGACAGAGATGGAGGAAGAGAGAACGTAATGAAAAGAATAGGAAAGAAAAGAAAACAAGTAAGAGAGGGGTGGGGTGGGGTGAACACTGTAAGGGACTGGTCACCCTGGTGATCACAACCATGAAAATAAGTGACAATACTTAAAGAGTAGATTTTAAGTAATTATCTAGCCTACTACTACTTTCTTCAAATATTCTTGACACAATCAGGCGAACACCCCTAGAAATGATGCTAAAATGACCCTAACTTAAAAAAAACAAAAACTTTTTTTCATAGGAAGCAATGATAGTTCTAAGTACTATTAAATATTGTTTTAAATAATTAAAAAAACAGAAGATTTTGTAATGATTTTTCGGTAATTGCCTAGAGGATAGGAAGAGACAAACACTGTTGTATAATTTCCTTCCTGATAGGTCTAAAAAGAGACAGATTCTGTTGTATAGTTTCCTTCCTGATACATCTAGCTGAACCGGAGAAGGGAGATCTGAACAGAGGGAACCCAGAGGTGAGTCTGCAATCCCTGGCAAGGGCCAGACTTCAGTAAGAAAAGTCAAGGGAGGGGGTGTATGAAAACGAAGCAATTGTAGCCTGGCTGTCACCTAAAAATAGGAATGTACAGGAGCAGTGGGGATGGGGCTGAAGGCTGGAGAAGAACCAGACAAACAGGAAGTGGACTAAACAACAGCCAGGTGCTTATTCTGGTCACTGATCCTGAATTTGGTTCCTTTAAGCTCTTATATTTGCCCACACTGGAGAGTGTGTTTCAGTGGGAAAAGCATAGTATGTGTTCATCTGTTCTGTATATAAAATCATCTACTTTGGACCAAAACTTCCTTTGTCCCTTCTGCTTTGGGTGACTTCCATCAGAATAAACTCCCTGAGCAGTCAGGGGACACTGCTGGGTGCTCTGGCAGAGCAGGGTGGAGACAGAATACCCACAGCCAGGCTGTCAGGTGCTTATTGCTTCACAGGAGCCCCAGGAGATTCCATTGTCCCAGATGTCCCCCTCCCTGGCCTCTGGCTTTTTCTCATGTTTCCTAAGGAACAAGGCACAGGGCAGCCTTTCTGTTCTGCTCAGAGAGTGGTGGATTACAGTGACTCTGACCAAGAATAGAAAAATCAGCATTCTCACAGGCAAAAAAATCCCAACACTTAACATACATACTGTTTCTTGTTATTGACAGCTACCCAAGTAAAAATTCAGACCAAACCGAAGGAGACAACATCACATTACAGGCCATTTCCCCTCCTGCTGTACAAAGTATCAGTTGTTTTGTTTGCCTTTTTAACTATTGAATTCTCATCTGTCTTCTTGAAATAATGACATGTGTTATTTGTACAAATGTATGGATCACTAAGCATTTAATCTAGTTTCTTGAAAAGAACAATTAAAAATATTTGTAATATATTAATTATTAATATCAATTAAATGTAATAATATAAATTATAGACCCTTTTTAGTTTTAAAAGTGGTAACATTTTACCTTATTTTCACAATTGGGAAGAAGTTGTAGATACTTTATGTGACAACTAGTGAGAAAAATCCAAAAGATCATGAATTCTATGCCCTAAATTAAAGTCCTCAGTATTAAATTTTA
>CABHPQ010138983.1:0-21789 GCA_902168405.1 Peromyscus aztecus
GTCCTAGAATCCTTTTGACATGGCCCTCCAGGAAGTCACCACTGGTCCAGTGGAGCTGGCACTAGAGATGAAATTCGTGTATCATCCCAGCGCTCAGAGGTCTCATTTCATCCCCAAATGCCACAGTTCTCTCCAATGAGAAATTATCACCTCCCTTGGCCAAATTGCTGACAGCCGGAGAAGAGCCAGTTGGTCTCTGCTTGGCTTGTCAGGCACACATCTGGGGAGCAGGTTCAGTTTTCAAGCCACAAATTGAGGTGTGTGGAAAAAGTCACTCTCTTTCCCTCTAATTGAACTTAATTCCCAGTTGGAGCCCTTGGCCCATGAGAGCTGAAACAGAATGTACCAGGGTGTGATATTATTCTCAATGCCTCTCCCTCGGTTAATCCATATTCCAGAGCCCCAAACCAAGTCGAGGCTTGCTGGTAAGGGGCCTCTGATGCTCTGCTGTGACCTGTCTATGAAGTCTCCTCTGATGATAGCCGTGTTTGTAGTTGTCTTTGGATTCTTTAAAGAGAAGATAGGTTGTACCCCCACAACACATTTGCCCTGAAACTCAGCAGCACATGGTTACTGTCTCAAGTAGGTTTGGGGTTTGGTCATTCTTCAGGCCATCTTGCATCTCCAAAGAGATCAGACTTCGCTGTGTCTTTCTTGTGGCTTCTAGCCACGCAATCAGGAAAGAGAAATGGGTGGACCTGAAATTCCTGAGTATGTATTTGGGGTGAGACACATGCCTTCCCATATGGCCAGTCACAGCTGGACATGGGGCTCCACCCACCCTCAGGGAAGCTGAAAACGTGTGTGTGGTGAGTGTCGCCTCGTCGCTCTGCAAGCATTGCCCTTTGCTGTTATGGTTGTTGATTCGTTTTTAGCTGTGTTTGCGTTTGCTTGTCCTTCTGGGCCAGATCGGAGCAGGTTGCTAGCCCTCTGTGCTTTGTCATGCTGCCCCTGGACAGGGAGAAAAACATTTAACTTTTACAGTTTAGGATCTGGGAAGTCCTGAGGTTGTCTGTGGATCTTGAATGTATCCACACCACACAGTGATGTGAGCCTTTTCTTGTTACCCGTCTGCTATCCAGTTGAAAAGAGCACTTAGTCTGAGAGATGGGTTTTACATTGTTGAAGGATGTGACTGAGAGAGGAGACTAGTGGAAGGGTGTGAGGCCCTTTCCAGCAAAAAGCTAGGGACAGCGGATGTAGGCGGTGGCTGGTGATTCAGCTCAGGTTTCCTTTTGTTCTTTAATATTTGTGCACTAGATTTGTTTGTTAAAACATGGTAAAAGAATCATTTACGTTTTCTCTTTATCTTTTATGTAGCTATTAAAATACACAACATTGATAATTTATAAAGAATGGAAATTAAATTATTGTGCTTGTGGAAGCTGGGAAATCACCTATCCAACTATCAAGCCTGTTACCTGGTGAGGGCTGCTTTCTGATTCTAAGATGGTACCTCCCACAGGAGGAGGAGCAAAGAGAAGGAAGCCTTCTTGTTAAAGTTCAGAGCTTTTATAAGGATGCTGTTACCATTCACAAAACAGAGCCCTCGCCACTTGAACCCTCCTCAGAGTTCCCCATCTTAATATCGCTTCACTGGGAATTGTGTTTCTGCATGAGCTTTGGAAGGGTTGTATTTGAACTACAGCTGTTCCTAATGTGCTAGGATGGAGGGCTGTCTACTCTGTGGCCTCCTACTAACTTTAAGGATGAATAGAATTCATATGTGCTTTCTGGTGTTTTTTTGTTTTTTTTTGTTTTGATTTGTTTTGTTTTTTCCTCCCAGGCTTCTTGTTTCTTTCTGCATCTCTGGATTTGGCCAGGGAAGAATAACAAACCGTGTGAGCACTTCTTTCCAAAGACACTGTTTGCGGACTGTGCGGACCTGTGTATTAGCTACTCTCTGGTCACCGAGACAAAACGCACAGACAACCTAACAGTGGCAACGCTGACTTGGGCTATGGTTTTAGAGGGGTCAGTTCCTGTCATTTTGAACAGTGGCCTTGGGCAGGTCATCATGACAGCCGGGCCATGAGGCAAAGGAGAGGTACTTACCTTGTGGCGAACACGAAGCAGAGAGACAGGAATGGGTCAGGGACAAGATACCCCCAAAGACCTTTCCCTAGCAATCTACTTTTTCTAGCTAGGTTCCAGAACCTTCCAAAAGAGTGCCACCAACTGGTCACCCAACCTCCAACCACGGGCCTTCATAATCAGGTTTTCCTTTCCCCTGCATGCTCTCCAGCCTTTCTATTTTGAGTAGGCCAGGTCTCAGCACAGGGGACATGGTATGCAGGGTGAGTGAGAAGTGGTTCTGACGCCTCTCACCTCACTTGTCCCGGGCTAGATTCATCCCCTGAATATTATGCTCCAGGGACTTAAAAGCCAAGTTGTGGACTTTCTTATTTTGTGTCCTACCACAGACTATGAGAGCCGCCAGCTGCTTCTCCTGGGGAGCAGATTAGAAAGTTACGTGGCGTCCTCCCCGTGTTCAGTGCTTATTCTGACTCACTGTGATGAACATGCCCAAAGGAAGCAGATTCTGTGGTTCTGCAGGTCTGAGCCAAGCATGCCCTTTGGTAAGAAGGCCTGTGGAGTGTGCGACAGCCTCAGACTTGTTCTTTCTTTTGACCCAGATGTGCTTGTTGGCTGGAAGGAAGGGTTTGCATTCATCTCGTTACTCTTGGCTGCTCTGGCTGCCGCCTTTTTTTTGATTGTTCAGGAGTTAGAGAGAAGAAATTGTCTTTCCTGTTTTCTCTCTGCCCCATCAATCATCCTGATAAACGGCACCGTTTCCTGTTTCTTTGGTGCCGTGTTGTATTTGTGGTTCTCGGGGAAAGTCCTAGTTGACTAGTCTCCGGGGGCCACCTTCCCCTTGGAGTCAGATTCACAAGCTCTTACACCCATGTCTAGTGTGCATCAGTTACCAGGCATTTCTTTCACAAAAGGATTTGGAGTCATCCTTAGCAGGGTTATCTTTGTTGTAAGGTGCAAGGGCATGCGTCTGGGCTGAGGTGGGCTTGTCTGTAGAGGGTTCAGGTTTTATGGTCTAAAATCCCCGGTAATTTCCATCCCAAGGCTAGACATTCTCAGGCTAGTGCATGTTATGGCTGAGAGTGTTAGTTACTATTCCATCACTACAACAAATACGGGAGGCCATCAGCTACAAAGAGTAAAGCTTTAATTTGGTGCACAGTATCAGAGGTGACCAGGCATCACAGGCTAGCCACGATGACAGCATGGTGGGAGCACATAGCCGAAGAGAACTTCTCACTTTCTGCCTGGGAAGGAAGCAGAGGGGGAAGGAAACAACCAGGATCCTACAGTCCCCTTCAAGGGCATCTCCAGTGACCCAAAGACCTCCCACAAGGCCAGACCTTCAAGAATTTCACCAACTCCCATTGCACCACACTGAGCACCAAACCTTTGCCACATGGGCTATTGGGATATACTTAAGATCCAAATCAAAACATTCTGCATCAGACAGACCCCCACAGTTCTGGCCCATCTCACAATGTATAATACATTCAGTCTATCTTCAGAGCCTTGAAGTCTTAACTGTTTCAACGTTACTCAAAGGTTGAAATCCAAAGTTTCTTCCAAAACTGGAGGTGGACTCAATTGTGAGCCTTTGAAAAACTTCAAAAGACAAGTTATATTCTTCCAAGATATAATGGTGTACGCTCAAGGTAACACTTCCTGTTCCAGAAGGAAATAATGGAGTAATATTACGTTTAATAAGGGGAGGTTGCAGCCCAGAGGCTCAGTGGGTAAAGGCATTTACCAGCAAGCCTGATGACCTGAGTTTGATCCCAAAGACCCACATTATAGGAGAGAACCGACTCCCACAGGTTGTCCTCTGTATGCACACATACACAAACACGCACAGTGGCATCCATGCACCATAATATGCATTATAAAAATGTGCAACACTCACCAAACAATAACAAGGAAATTAACAAAATTTAAAAAGGATTATGAAGGGGTCAGACCAAAGTCAAACAAAATCCAGCAGGACAAACATTATGTCCTACAGCTGCATGTCCAGCTCCTAGGACTCAGTGTGGCAGGGTGAGGGCTCTTGAAAGCCTGGGCATCCCTTGTCCTACGATTTTATATTACACGGCCCTTCTGTAGGTCAGGTTTTCTAAACAGCCTCTGGCTTCCCTTGGCAAGGGAAGGTGTTGTTCCAGCCTCTCTTTCTTCCTGAGATCTAGTTTGAGGCTTTGGCTCTGTTCTTATAGCTCTATGCATTGTCCTTTCAGGGGATGCTTACAGGGAATCTGACTCCTTGAGTTTGCCCTCTGCTCTTCCTTTGAGATCTCAGTGGTATCACTATGAACCCATAACCCTGAAATTCCATGTACCTGCAAAGCCAGCAGCATGGGGCAGTGCTAAAGTCTGTGACCCAAGGCAGCTGGACGTAGGCCTCTTTGAAAGACTGCATTGACCACTCAGTCTGTAGTGATTCCCCTGGCAGTCCTGAGTGAGCAGGGACCAGGGTTCTTCGCAAAAGACTGTGCCAGAGGAAGTCTTTGAAATCAATTTGTACTCTTATATCATGAGCTTGTGATGGAGGGGAGAGATAGCTTTGCAGTCTTGGAGGTGCCCCTGACACATCCTTCCCTTGTTCTTTTTTTTTTGGTTTTTCGAGACAGGGTTTCTCTGTGTAGCTTTGCGCCTCTCCTGGAACTCACTTGGTAGACCAGGCTGGCCTCGAACTCACAGAGATTCGCCTGCCTCTGCCTCCCGAGTGCTGGGATTAAAGGCGTGCGCCACCAATGCCCGGCTCCTTCCCTTGTTCTAAAGCCCTTGGCTTCCTCTTAAGGGTGCCAACCACGGTATTCTTCTTGGCTGAAGTCTTTTTGGGAATACCTTTAAACACGCTTCTTTTCTAGTTAAACCACACTCTCCTGAATCTTTCCACCCTGCTGCTCATTGTCTCCAGTTCTCACTGTAAGTTTGGCTGGAAGCAGCAAGTGATAACCATGCTGCAGACGAGTGTGTTGTTACCATGGCTGCCTCCACATACAACAGTCCATCACTGTTAAGCTCAGCCTCCCACAAAGTCTCAGAGCATGGAGAACATACATCCAGGTTCTTTGCTATGGTGGCCCCATTCAGTTCCAGTAGAGTCTCCTTCACTGTCCCTGTTCCTGTCAACACTCTTATGTCTTCTGGGACTCAACTATTACTCTGCACTAAGCTCTGCTCTCAGAATTCTTTCAGCTCTCAATGGTTTACAAGGCAAATTTTGAGAAAACAAATTCTAGAAGTTTCTCTACCTCCCCTCAGGTGTAATAATTGTTCTACTTCTCAGCCTGATTTTCTGTTAGTTGGCTTCCATTGCTGTATCAAGCATCCCAGATATCCAACCTATAAAAAGAAAAGGTTTATTTGGGCTCATGATTTTTGAAGTTTTAGTCCATGGTCACTTGACTATGTAGCTTTGGAGCCTTTGTCAAGCTAATACATAATGTCAGGAGTGTGTGATGGACCAAAACCACTCAGCTCATAGCTAGGACACAAGGAAGGAGGAGCTAGGATTCTATAACATCCTTCAAAGATACACATTCAATGACCAGAAGACTTCCCTATAGGCCTCATGTCTTAAGGTTACCATTATCTCTAAATAGTGCCAATTGGGGGAATTAAGCCTTTATTACATGGACCCTTGGAGGATACTTAAGAAATAAAATACATCACTGATGCAGTGTTCTATCACTGTGAGTCATAGACAGTATCTCCTGGGCAAGTGCTCTAGGAGCTGCTCTGCTGTGCTTTTGCCTTTTGGAACTCTATAGCATATAGATGCAGCTCTCTTCCTAGGTATATCTCCACAACTCCTGCCTTTGAAACTTCACTGGGTAAATCTACTGAGCCTTTAGGGTCATGGCAATGGAGCCTACACAGGCAGACAGTTCTCAACCTTCCATATGCTATCATCCACTCAGCAGACTATAACTTATAGGGAAAGACATGTTCAAGTACTTAAAATGAGTTAGAAGTATTTGGAAACTAGCTATAATTAAATGCAGTTATCATTTTGCTAAAAACCCTCAATTTTATGATAACATATATATATATATATACACACACACACACACACACACACACACACACACACGCACACAACACACACACACATATATATACACACATACATACATACATACATACACTAACACTCTAAGTAGCTAGACCAGCAGAATTTCATTTCAAAATTGCCATGAAAATAACTGTTATTTTGAGTCAAAGCAGCAACCAAATACAGTAGTAAAATGTCTGATTTCTGTTGGTGTCAAATGTGCAGGGTCTTTTCATACTACTTGAATTTATTTACTTTTTTTTCTGAGTGATTTTGCTTTTATTTCCTTCATGTTAAGCCAATCATGAAATTTCACAGTGATTTCTGGGGTGGGGCAGAAGGAAAGTGTATTCAGAATGATGGAGGCACTTTTAACATGAAGTGGACCTGGGCATTGTGGTGTATGCCATGTAGTCTCACCACTTGAGAGACTGAGGCAGGAAGATTGCCAAAAGTTCAAGGCCAGCTTGATCCATGATGTGGGTTCCAAGCTGACCAGGATTATATAGCGAGACCCTGTCTTAAAATACCAAATAAAGAAAAGAAAGACACCCAAACGAAGTAAAATAAAATAAAATTCAATGAAATAATGAAATTTAAGGAGAGTTTAGTGAAAAATCAAGATCTGATCCTTTTCAGTTGTCCTGAAGCCCTGTTTAAGACCCGCTGCCTGAACAGGTAGACCAGTTGTCCTGTGTGTATGTCAGCCCCTGTTCTCCCATCATGCCACAGGTAAAAGGCTCCTTAGTTGGTGTCTTGTCATGGGGTGCAATGGCCTCCCAGCCCATACTGGGAAGCTAGGGCTGATGTCAAGGAAGAAGAAGAGCAGGTGGTGAAAACTGCGGCGGGTCAGCCACAGACGCCACGGTGATGGTTGTCGATTGGTGTTTTGAGGGAAAAGGAGCTATTAGGACCGTGCAAACAAAACCCAGGGCTTAGGGGTGAAGGAAATGGGCAGACAGGATGCTGACATTTTTTTCTTTGTGTATTTCTGACAATGATTGGCATAAAGGTTCTAATTTGCTGATTCTCTTTCAGGCACACTTGTCTTTAAGTCTATCTCTAGTCGAGGGCCAGACCAAGACAGCTGCACTTGACAGGCTTGCTCTCTGATGTTCGTGTTGTGATGTTTTTAACTTGGAACCAGGGCTGATTAACTGTGTCACACAGGTCCACTCCCCAGTTCCAAGTCAGGGATCTAATTCTTTTGTTGATGCCGTATTACCTGAACTGTGGCTTGTGTCACAGAAGCATCCGATAAAGATGAAGACCTGGTGTACCATCCTGCCTTCACACTATGTCTTGAAAATCCTGGTCCAGGGAGGGACCCCATCCTGCCCTGCAAGACTGTGCTGCTGCCATTTTGAAAACTTCTGATCTTTCCTTACTGTTTAAAAACACACTGCTGTCGACAGCCCAGCCACCCAGCTGACGAGAATCAATTTAGCATTCCTCATTGTACATGGATCCTGGGAAGATATCTAATTCTGTGCTATAAATGGACTTGTTTCCTCCTTCCCCAAAGCTCTGCTCCTCCTCTGGGAGCCTCCAGCGATGAGGAGATTGGTTGTGTCACTTTGACGACTCACTTAATTTCCAGTCTCACAAGTGGAATGCACAAGTACAAGGCTGAGGTGCAGATTCTGAGTAGCTGAAATGCCCAGAGTCATTTCAGTGACACCTCTGGGCCACCAATGGCAGGCAGGTGGATGGTGGTGACCTTCCCTGTGTGTGCATGAGTGTGGCCCAAACTGGAAGGTCTTCCTGTTCTGCATACCCAACAGGGCTGGGTGATTTCCCCAGGGACCAGGGAGTTATTCAGTATTGGAATCCTGACAAGCTTTGACGGGACTGTGCCCTGTCCAGAGATGACCTTGGCTGTGCTCAGACTGCACACAGTCTGTGAATGGAGCTCTCACATAGTAACTGGATTTTCCAGAATTTTTCTTCTCTGCCTCCAGAAGAACTCTGACAACTACAGAAGAAACCTGACTCAGTCCTAACAACTTGAACTCTTTCAGGTTCTAGCGTCTTGAAGCTGTCTGGGTCCTCCTTTCTCATACTGAGGCATGGAGGCTAAAGCTTTGGGTGGATGCTTTTATCTAGTGACCAGTGGGCTGTGGTTGTAGCCTGGGTGTGTGTGGGATTGTTGGTTGTGGCTTTGCCCAGCCCCCACAGCATGATTTTTATATGAAGTGAATGTTCTCTACATTTTCGGTCCAAATGAGGTGGAGTTATTTTGTTTGTTTGTTTGTTTTGATAGAGTATCCAGAATTTTCTTTTTATCTTTTCTGGGGAGCTGAGGGTGGGGCTCCTGATGTGTAGCTCTGGCTGGCCTGGAACTAGTTGTGTGGACACATCAGGCCTTGAACTTGCAGTGATTCTCTTGCCTCTGCCTCTCAAGTGCTGAAATAACAGGTGTGCACTCCCGTGTCCAGCACGCATTTTAAAGTAACTCTTTGCTATTTATTTATTTAAGGAATGTTTTATATTTTGAAAATGTACACACAAAATATTAGATTTCATTATGTCATTTTTGAACAAAGTGTATTTTAGTAAAGTCTCCTTCCCTGACGTCTTCACCATGGTTACCTATGACGCCCCTCCACGCCACCCTTGTAAACCACCCTACAGCCTCAGCCTCTTTCATGTCCCATGGACTAGTACTAGCTGCATAGTGCTTCAGGGAAGATTTCTGATTGCAAAGGCAGTAACAGGCATGTCCAACCTTCTGATACTGTGAAAAGACACCATCGCTTGCAGTGACTGGGCCTAAGAAACATTCTGTTCATCTCAAAACAGCAAACAGAGTTTGTAGCATTTTAAGTAACTGATGATATTGTATTTGGTAAGCCTTGTTCATAGCTATCTTAAGCACAGGTCAGACATGTCTGGGTGGGACCAGTGAAGAGAATTGTTATTCAGTCAATCCATATTTATGGAGCACTTGTGAGACTGGGAGCCTTGTTGGTGTTCATCAGGGATGAAAACTCAAGAATTCTCATATTCATGACTGAGCCTAGTGAATAAATGAAGGAGAGTGAAGGGTGAAATTCCAGTGAGCACTGCACTGAGAGAATTGGGGGCAATGGGGTGGGCCTCACTTAAGAGGTGACCTCGGAGCTAAGCGGATGCCCTGCAGCAATCTGACTCTGGCTGCCAGGCTGCTTCCATAGGCAGCTGCTCCTGCTTCTCAGCCATAACAACCGCTGCCTTTATCTGTTTCTGCTCTTTCATTCTCCTGCCCTCTGTCAGCACCTTGAGCCTCATTCTCTTATTGCTGCTCACCCTTGCCTGTCTTTGCTGACTGCTCATCAGCTTTTGTGTCTCAGCCTAGGCACCCCTTTCTCTGGAAGGACCCTGAGACCCTCAGGTTGAGATGAATATCATTCTCTAAAACTGGCCTCACAGCCCCAGCCCTTTCCTTAGCACACACTTGAACATTGCTTTCTTGGCTTCTTCCTTCCTTCTTAAGGCTCTGAATGCCCAGAGACCAGGGCCAAGGTTGTCTTGCTCAGTCCTCTGTCTTCGGCATACACTATTGTGACTGGTTTGGTAGGTTTTAATTGAGTGGGTGCTTATGGGAATGAACATTGAATGAGTCTGGCTTCTACACTATATGGAACTGAGGTACTGATGGCTATAGGAAGCTTGATGGTACATGCAGGTAATTCATTCATCCTGTTGGGTATATGGCAATATAGATGAAAATAGTGTAAAGAACTCTGGCCCTCCCCTGACTTGGTTAAAACAAGAAGGCATCATTGTATTATAGGTAGATTGGTGCACATTCTTCCCATTTTATATCCAGGTAGCCAAACCCCACAAGACTTCCTGCTTGCCTGGATTGGAGCAGGTGAGTGATGTACACAGAAAACATGGGACTCTTACCCACCATCTCTCAGTGCCACCGTGGTCCATGAATGGGGGAGAAAACAGGCTCTCAGGAGAGGAGGCCGATCCCAGAGTCTGCTCAGATGTGACAGATCTGTAATGAGGCAATCCTTCATTCTTCAAACTGCTGAGCAAGAACAACTCACATAGATGTGTGCCTGTGGCGGTCACATGGGAGCCTTGCACACCTCAGAGGACTTGTGGCAGGTCCAGTCCGTGCACGGATGTTTTATTGATGGCTGCACCACTGCACAGATTGTCAGTGAGGAGAAATGAGTGATATTGTGTTGTGCAGCCTGTGAGGAGGGAAGCCGAGCCTGAATCCACAGTGATTCTTGGAGAAAAGATGGTCAGTCCTGGGATTCTTCTGAGACCCTTTAATGGGAGCTGTGTACCACACTGCCCTAAAGTGAGCTAAGGGCACACAGCGAACAGAACAGAGCGGAGGCCTTCTCCGTGTTGTGTACATTAGTCATTGCTGACTGACTTTTAGCTTTTACAGTATTCAAATAAGAAGGATTACCAGAGTGGTCTCAGAGCATCAAAGTATGACTAATAAAAGTGAGGGTGACAGGAAACTACTTAATGACATATAAAGCCTTTTATTACATATGAAAAAGCATGACAAAAAATAGCATACACAGAACAATTCTGATTTTTAGAAGAAAATCTGTATGTTCAACTTAGTGCAAAAAATGCCAACTATGCCCCCTGATCTTAAAGCCATGCTTTTTGTTGTTATTAGGAGTGGTGGCGTGGTGGAATTACTGCTGTTTTTCATTTTGAAAATGTGCAATACTTTTTGTAATGGATAATAGCTTTTTGCACTAAACTGATGTAGAGAGTTAGGCTTTGGAGTTGTGTAAATGCAAGCTTTTCTTTTACTATTTTTTAAGATTGAGTTGGTGTGTTCACAGCCCTCTGGATAATAGACATTGGGTAAGGGACAAAGCTTGAGGTAGGCAGAGCAGTGGTACCAACATAGACCTGGAGAATAAGGTGTGGATCATTCCAGGTCTCTGAGGCCTTCAGAGCAAGTGGTCACTGACAGCTGTGGAGTAAAGTATGGGAGTCTAGAGTCTTCATGTTAATATCACGAACATTTCTAGAAATCCAGAGTGACCCAGGTAGTGACGTGGCTATGCTGGGGAGCATTGCTCTCTCCATGGCTCTATAATAACCACTCCTTGGGCTGTGCCCTGGGTGTACAGTGTTCGCTCACAGTGTAATGAGATACATATTAAATGTGGAGTATATTATAAATTGTGCTAAGTGTTACAGAGAAAAAAACCTCACTAGGATGCAGCATGAGTGAGTAAAAGACACCACTCGGTCTAGGAACGGGCTCTCTAGAGATGAGAGGAGTGCAGACTTCAAGGGTTTCCCAGCCATCCACCACGGTGGTTGTTGCCCGCACCGCAAACCTGAGCGTGGTAACAACCAGCACTGTCTGTGCTCATCACCAAAGCCCAGTATCAAACAGATCACAGGAAGCAATGTGCTTATAAAGCAGAGCTGTATTTCTGAGAGTGAATTTACTTTTTGATGAAGCAGTTTCGTATCCAAAACTGTGGCTGGAGTGACAGTAACGTCATCGTCACTTTAAAAGGGGTGGCAGAAAAGAAAGCCGCTGATTTGGGCTTGGAGCTGGCATGACTTAGCAATGTGATTATAATTACAGCCGTGCATTGTGTAATTTGAGGGAGCAGCAGTCTTGTCCAAAAAGAACTAATAGGGAAGGTGGAGAGGTTTCAAAAGAAATGCCTGTCCATAATCCTAGCTGGAGTACCGACTGTTCACTGTCCGGGGGAGAGCTCTGCCTTCTCTAGAGACAGAATTCTTCATCTACACAGCAAGGGTGAGGCTGTGAGGGTGCCCACGCCACAGCTGGTTGCCTTCGGTGCTGGTCAGTGTTTTTCATCACAGAATATTAACTAAAAAGTGGGATTCTGGGCTCTTTTCTCTGAATGTTAAACAGGAGAGAGAGAGACACTTAACAGGTAAATGTTTTGAGTTTAGTTGCAAACAATGAGAATGATTCAGTTCATTGGGTACTGATAGTGAAAGAAAGAGATTGTCTTTGTGGCTTCCTCCATGTAGCTGGCTTCACATTGCTGGCTTTACTGGGTAAGGAAGAATCAGTGTCATCTGAGAGCAAATGTTGTGTGTGAGAGTGATTCCCCCAGTGAGGACTCATCTCTGGTGACTTATTCCCATTGGACCACCCTACCCTGCACAAACTGAACATGGCAGAATTGCTTTTGATTTTCTGACACCAAGGGTGTGTTTCTATATAGTTAAATCCAACTAAATCCCCAGAGGAAGGGGATGCTTTTTAAAAAAAGCATTTAGTTTTATTTTTCGTATAATACATTTTGATCATATTCTTTTCATTCTCCTATCTACTCCCTGATCCTTTCTATCTCTCTACCCACCTAACTTCATAGTCTCCTTCTGTGTATAAAAATAATTAAAAAACAACAAAACAAAAATAAAAACAGACAAACTAAAAATAAAAGCAATAAGAGAAGAAAATTAATAAAAAGCACACACACACACACACACACACACACACACACACACACACACACACCAAAACAACCCCCCCCCCCAAAAAAAACCCAAAAAACAACCAAAAAAATTCCCATGGAGTTTGTTTTGTGGTGGCCAGCTGCTCCTGGACATGGAGCTTGGCCTGGCTTGTAGTTGATTGTTGTAGTGACATACTTTGGAGAAAACTGGTTGACCTTTCCCAGCAGGTACCCATTGAAAATAGCTTCTTGGTAGGGGTGGGACTTTGTGTCCAGTTATCCTTCTCAGTGCTGGGTTTGTCTGGTTTGACCCTGTTCAGATCTTGCTCACGATGTCGTGGTCTCTGTGAGTTAACATGTGTATCAGTTGTTATGTCTCTAAGACTGTTTGCTTGGAGTCATGAGGTATGTGTCTCCACAGATGCCGGCTAGAGGAGGGCTTCTTTTAAATTGCTTACATCTCTATGTAACCTGTGCCAATGTTAGGGTTTTGTTTTCATTTTTATGCTTGTTGATGGATATATACAATATATGGGCATTTATCTTCAGGAAAAGTTGGATGAAGGGTGTGGGAGAACTCTACTTGTTCTGTAATTTTTGTATAAACCTAGAATTCTTTCTTTTTTTATTAAGAAATTTTTTATTCATTTTACATACCAATCACAGATCCTCCTCTTCTCTCCTCCCACCCCTCCAGCCTTCCCCCACCCTCCCCCATCTCCCCCATTATCTCCTACAAGAAGGTAAGGCCTCTCATGGGGAGTCAGCAGAGCCTGGTACATTTGGTAGAGGCAGGTCAAAGCCCCTCCCCTTTGCCTCAAGGCTGTTCAAGGTATCCCACCATAAGTAGTGGGCTCCAAAAAGCCAGGGATGGATCCTGATCCTACTGCCAGGGGGCCCCTTGAGCAGATCAAGATACACAACTGTCTCACTTATGCAGAGGGCCTAGTCTAGTCCTGTGGAGGCTCCTCAAGTGTTGGTCTAAATTTCATGAGTTCTCACTAGCTTGGTTTGGTTGTCTCTGTAGGTTTCCCCATCATGATCTTGATGCCCCTTGCTCATAGAATCCCTCTTCCCTCCCTTCAACTGGACTCATGGATCTTGGCCTGGTATTTAGCTGTGGATCTCTGCATCTGCTTCCATCAATTATTGGAGAAAGTTTCTATGATGACAGGGTATTCACTGATCTGATTACTGGGGTAAGCCAGTTCAGGTACCCTCTCCACTATTAAGCTGGGGTCATCCTTGAGGATTCCTGGAAACTTTCCTAGCCCCCAGTTTCTCCCTATCCCCATGATGTCTCCCTCTGTTATGGTATCTCTTTCATTGCTCTCCCACTCAATCCATGTTCCAGCTCAACCATCTCATTCCCTTATGTTCTCATTCCTCCATCCCCTACCCTCCATTGCCCACCCCTCATCCCCAGTTTACTCATGGAGATCTCATCTATTTCCCCTTCCCAGGGCGATCCATGCATCCCTCCTTGGGTCCTCTTGTTAGCTAGCTTCTCTGGAGCTATGGGTTGTAGTCTAGTTATCATTTACTTTACATCTAGTATCCGCTTATGAGTGAGTGCATACCATGTTTGTCCTTCTGAGTCTGGGTTATCACACTTCAGATGATATTTTCTAGTTCCATCCATTTGCCTGCAAATTTCATGATGTCATTGTTTTTCTCTGCTGAGTAGTACTCCATTGTGTATATGTACCACATTTTATTTATTCATTCTTCAGTTGAAGAGCATCTAGGTTATTTCCAGGATCTGGCTGTTACGAATAATGCTGCTATGAACATAGTTGAGCATGTGTCCTTGTGGTATGATTGAGCATTCTTTGTGTATATGCCCAAGAGTGGTATAGCTGGGTCTTGAGGAAGATTGATTCCCAATTTTCTGAGAAACCACTAGAATTATTTCTAAATAGATCAACTGAAGTCATAGTTTTCTTAAGATTTCTTCATTTTAAAGTTGATGTAGGGCATATTCTGAGCAGTAAACATCAATATCTTGATAGACAAGAGTTAGATATAATAGTGATATGTAAAAATAAGATGTGTGAAATGAGTTAGATTGGAAGAGATCACTTCTGGTCCCGGTGCTTCCCACAGAGCCAGCCATCACATTGCTGGTGTCCTTAATTTTCCTGAAAGGAGAACCAGAGGAGGATATTTATTTACTGCAGCCCTGCTTGTAAGAGAGAGTGATGTTCTAAATGAAGAGATTGCTTCTGTAGATAATGGTTCTTCAATGCGCTGGAACACTGGACCGCAGTCACGGGGTCAGGATACATGAATTTGCCTACATTGTTCTGTTATCATTGTTGTTATTAATTGTTGTTTTCTTGCTATGTAGCCCAGGCTGCCCTGGAACTAGTGACCCTCCTCCTTCAGTCTCTTGAGTGCTAGGATTATAGCCGTTACTATCAGTACTCTTAATATATGGGGAAAAAACCCAGATCTTAAAAGAGTATATGAGGAAATTGTGTATAGACCATGCACAGAGGGATAGAAAACATTGTGATAAGACATAGTAAGACTATGTCTCAAAAACACATAATATGAAATAAAACATTGTGCAGGGCAGTGGTGGCGCACGCCTTTAATCCCAGCACTCAAGAGGCAGACCCAGGTGGATCTCTGTGAGTTCAAGGCCAGCCTGGTCTACAGAGTGAGATCCAGGACAGGCACCAAAACTACACAGAGAAACCCTGTCTTGAAAAAAACAAAAACAAATTGTAGTAACCTATATGCTAAAAGACAAGTTCAAATTGGTTTGAGGACTGTAAATGATCTTTGTATCTTATTTATGTCAATTTCCTGCTTTACTGACAGCTAGTATTACCTGTTTAAAGAGGTAAAAAGCCATTGTCCTCACCCTCACCACACAAATATAAAATCAGCTGCAGGTATCTTTAATGTCCTATTTCTCAGATGGGTAAGGAAAATGGTGTGTCCATGTGTAAGCTTGTGTCAATGCTGCTCTTAGAAATTACTGTTGAGGTTCTTCTTTCTGGAAACACTAGCCTTTTGTCTGTTCCTTTGACTTTGGTTCTTCTGAACACCCAAGTCGCAGTTCCGAACCCTGTGCCACGTTTTTCCATTGATGTTTTGTGGCCTGGCATTTTTTGGATGTGTGATCTTCTCAAAGACATTGCTGGCGAGCAGTAATTCCTGTACACGTGTAAGTGTGCCGTCGCCCGTTGCACAGAACAGAACCAGGGTGTAGCAGCTGATTTCCTCATAGCTGCGTCTCCCTGTATATATTGCCCACTTGATATGGCTTTGTGTTAGGTTTCCAAAATTCCGAAATCACAAGCTGTGCACTGTTCTTAAAGCGTGGGTGGACAGCTGGACATAGTTGCTCAAGGGAAGGAGAATGCAGGATATGCTCACAAAATAGTGTTTTAGGAAGGAGCGAACCCATCTATCCATCCACAACTTTGTCCATCCATCCATCCATCATCACTCAACTATAAAGCTCCTGTTATGAATAGGATATTGTGCTAGAAGTAGAGGAACATGAGACATCCCAGAAAGACTGAGCACATGGGTGATTAATGAATCAAAGTTGGTGTATGCCTGAACATTAAAGTTTTTAAAAAGAACTGGCTTCACGGGGAGACTCCGAATAGACCTTATATACATAGCCAGTTTAGTACGGGAGAGAATGTTCTTTTCACAGTTGCTGGTATAGCTGCAGAGCCATATGGAGAAGAATCTGAGCCTCATACAACATGCAAAAGCTAACTCTAAACCCTAAATGTTACTCCAAAGGTTACATGTACCACTTAATAGTGTAAAACTCTTAGAAGAAAGCACAGATTTGAATCTTTATGACCTTGGACATGGCAATAGATTCTTAGACATGAGAATGAAAGCATAAAAAATAAAGTAGAAAAGAGTTAATATATTGGTCTTCACCAAATTAAAACCTTTTGTTGCTGCAAAAACCACTATCAAGGAAAGGGAAAGAAGGCTGGGTGGTGGTGGTGTACGACTTTAATCCCAACACTCAGGAAGCAGAGCCACGTGGATCTCTGTGAATTGGAGGCCAGCCTGGTCTACAGAGTGAGATCCAGGACAGGCATCAAAACTACATGGAGAAACCCTGTCTTGAAAACCAAAAAAGAAAAAAAAAAAAGAAAGAAAAGGGAAAGAGGTCTAGGGAGATGGCTCAATGGTTAAGGGCACTTACTTTGCTGCTTTTGCAGGGACCTGGGTTCAATTCCCAGCACCCACCTGGTGGCTCACAATTGTCTGTGATTCTGGTTCTAGAGAATCTGATGGACTCTATAGGTACCAGGCATTCATGTGCTGCACAGACACACGTGCAGGCAAAACCCTCACACACATAAAATGAAATTAAGAAAACAATAGTAAAAAGATACCTTACAAGATGGGAAATAGTTAAAAATCACACACACACACACACACACACACACACACACACGATAAAGGACTTATATCTAGAATATATGGAGAATTCTTACAACCAAATAATGAAAAGACAAACTTAAAAATGGGTAGATGAGCCGGGCGATGGTGGCGCATGCCTTTAATCCCAGCACTCGGGAGGCAGAGGCAGGCGAATCTCTGTGAGTTCGAGGCCAGCCTGGGCTACCAAGTGAGTTCCAGGAAAGGTGCAAAACTACACAGAGAAACCCTGTCTCGAAAAACCAAAAAAAAAAAAAAAAATGGGTAAATGATCAGCATGAACATTTTCCCAAAGAAGATAGGTAAATGGCTAATAAACACATAAAAAGATGCTTCAGTTCATTTGATCTCCAGAAAATATAAATCAAGATCACATTGAGGGCTGCAGTATTGCTCAGTAGATAAAGGTGCTTGCTGCCAAGGCTGACGACATCCATGGTTCCCACATGGTTGAAAGAGCGAACCAACTTCACCCTTTTCCCTCTGACCTCCTCTTCTCTAAGTATATACAATCTCTCTCTCCCTCCCTCTTTCCCTCCCTCCCTTTCCCTCTCTCCTACACTCTTAATTAAATGTAGTTTTAAAAACCATACTGTGATATGCCCCCCACACCCATAGGATAATTATAAACAGAAAGCTAGATAATAAATGTTGGCAAAGATGGGAGAAATGAGAAGCCTCACACATTGCTGGCAGGAATATAAATGATAAATTGCTAAGGTAAACAGTTGGGTAAAACACCAAAAAGTTAAAATAGAATTCCTACGTGACTCAGTGACTTCAGTTGTAAGTATCCAGTCAAAAGGAGTCAAAGAAAGGATTCAAAGCAACATTGGCACAGCAGTGTTCTTCATGACATTAGTCAGAACAGCTCAGGTACCCCTCAACACGTGAAGAGTCAAACATGGTAAATGTGTTCAAGGGATATGACTTCACAGTTACCATGTGGATGAACCTTGAAATGCTGTGTCAAGTGAAACAAACACCTTAGGATTCTTCTTGTATGGAGTAGCTAGTGGAGGCGACCCCTTAGAGACAGCAGAGCAGCTAGCTGCTGGGCAGAGGGGAGATGGGTGGTGTTGAACGGCAGTGAAGTTTCAGTTTGGGATGATGAAAACTTTCCGGAAGCAGTCATGGTTGTACCACATGGTGAGCCAAAATTAGTGACATGAAATGGCACGCTTGGAGTGGCTGGAGTAGAATACTTCCTGCCAGGCACATTTTACCACGGTGAAGATAATGTGTGAACTCAAGGCTGGATTGAGAAGAAGAACCTTGCTCACAAACATTTTGACACTGTCATTTTACGTCCTGTGCCCAATGTGTTGGGAAGATAGTTTTGTCGCCTTTACTTTCTAATGAAATTGTGAACTGCTGGTATGACTCTGTGTAGTAGTTACTTTCCTGTTGATGAGATAAAACGCCACGATAAAGGCAGTTTAAGGAAGAAAGACTTTATTTGGCTTACATTTCTAGAGGGATAGGAGTCCATAACGGAAGGGAGAGGGTATGGCATCAGCAGTGGGCATGGTGTAATGCAGGAAGCTGAGCACTCACACCTTGATCTATAATCACAACATGGAAGAGAGCAAACTGAAAGTCGGGGGAGGCTTTCACCTCTTAAAGTCCACCCCCAGTAATGCGCTTCCTCCAGCAAGGCCACACCTCCCAAACCTCCCCAAACAGGTCCACCAACTAGGGACCCTATGAAGGATGTTTCTCACTTGAATTGCTACACTCTGCCAACATTAAACAGATTTCAAAGCTTGCCCCCTCTCAGATATGTTAGTTTGAACTAATTGGTGCTGGAAAGCCCAAGATGTCTGTAAAATATATAATCTTTAACCTCCACATCTTATATGAACGTTAACTCAAAATGGATCATCAACCCCAATTAAAAAAATTCAGAACCATTATATTTCTAGGAAAACAACAACAAACAAACCACAAGAGAAAATTTGTGATCATGAATCAGGCATAAACGTTCTTAAACTTGACACTAAAATCTGATCCTTTAAAAGATAAACCAAACAAATTTACAATTGTTTGTACTGTATATGAAATTCTAAACGGTCTTAGTAAATAAGAAACACAGAGTCAAATACAGAGTTAAAGTCTAAGAGATCAGAGCAAGAGCCACGACTCCCTTTAGCTTACCATTCGCTGCCATCACTTCCCCTGAGAGAGAGACTTTCTTCCTGTGGCCTGTCTTTTTAATGCCTTTCTGTTCTGCCTTTTCATTGGCTCTAAACCCAACCACATGACTTTCTCGTCACTGCCTGTCTATTCAGACCTCCAGGTCTCTATGGTTGGTACTGGGATTAAAGGCATGTGTCATCCATCATACTTGGCTGTGTCCTTGAACACACAGAGACTCTGCCTGCCATGTGATTGGATTAAGGGCGTGTGCTACCACTGCCAGACTTCTGCTTAATGGCTATGACCTCTGATCTCCAGACAACTTTATTTATTAACATACAAATAAAAAATCACATTTCAGCACAAATAAAATATCACCATATTGAACATTTAAGTTTGCTTTTCACATGACACTATTCAAAACATGGCAAGACAAGAACAGACTATGGAGAAGCAGGAACTATTTGCCAGTCTATGGCAATGGAACTGTATCTAGACCATGTAAAGAATGTTTGAAACCCAAGAACAAGAAAACCAGCAACACAGTTGCCCTTACTTCTTTTCTGTTGCTGTGATCCCAACTGACAGTGACCACTCAAGGGAGGAAGGGACTTTTGTTTGTTGTTTTTTGACTTTGATTATGATCCCAGAGGGTTAGAGGCCATCAGGGTGGGGGAAACCTTGTAACAGGCGGGGTGTGCAATGTGGCAGGAGCAGGCGGCTAGCTGATGGCAGTGTCTGGGCACTCAGGAAGTAGACAGAGAATAGGAAATGGGGTCAGGCTGTAAAACCTCAACTCCCATCCTCAGTGACCAACTTCCTCCAACAAGGCTCCACCTCCTACAGGTTCTATAACCTCCATCAAACACGTGGGCCTATGCGGTACATTTCACATTCAAACCACAGCAGTTAAGTTGGATGATCTTTGAACAGACATTTTACCAGAGATGTACAAATGGTAAATATGTCCAAGAAAATGTGTTAAACATCATCAGTCATCACAAAAACACATGACAGTTGCATAGGGAGACATAACTATAAATCTGTGAAAATGTCCAATATTCAGAACCCCAAATATTGAATGCTGAGGGAGGCTGCAGAATAAATAGGATGATCATCTATTGCTGTGAATTTATGTCACCCCTTTGAGAAATAGTTTGACAATATCTTAGAAGTTGAATGCATACCCAAGCATATCTAGCCATTTTGCTTTGAGGTATGTATTCAAAACAAATACAAGTACAAGATGGTACTGAACCATCTATATCTGAGTGGTTGTATTAGCTAATTTGTAATAGCCTAAAACTGAGGTCAGCTCAAATACCTTTCAAGTAGGACAAACAATGATACATCCATGTATTGAAATGCTGTTTAGTAATATAAAGGAGCGTGTTGTTGGCATATGCAGAAACATGGCTGACTCAGATGCACCACACCAGGTAAAATAAATTGGACTGAAAATACCAAATGTTATGTTTTATGTATATAGCATCAAGGAGAGGGTAATGATTAGAGACTAAATAGATTGCCTATTTGTGCCTGGTGATGTGTGCCCTGGGTTAGGAAGGAGGAGGCACATTTAAAGAGTCCTTACAAAACCATGCAAGGGTGACCAGGGTTCTGATGGGGACCATGGCAGTCTTAAGAGAGCATGGTGATCCAGGGGTGCTCTCCTCTAGGCTAGGGAGGTCATCAGGACTTGTGGAGAAGCAGAGCAGATCTCACTTTCAGGGGACAGCTAGGTGAGGGGAACTTGGGGATGGAGAGGTGAGGAGGACCTTGGGGATGGGGAGCTTTCACTGCAGAGGCTTCAAGTCTCCCTCCTAGAACTCAAGAAATGACTGGATTCTGATGGGTGGAGTTCAGCAGGGCTAGAGCATAAGAGCATGATGGGTGTTGATGGACAGGGGTGGGAACGTTGGCCAGTGCAGGTGGAGGAGGTCCCCGGGATGTGTCCAGTTTTGTCTAGCCTCAGAAAGTCGTGCACCTTAGGGTAGCTTTGCGAATGGCTGCCAGTGAGGACTCAGGCAGGCAGCACTGAGATGTTTAGTTGTTGGGGTAAGGGTGTGACCTGGACTTGGCTGTCAGAATGGATAGAAGTCAACAGATGGCAGCGAATTCTGGAGAAGCAACTCCCAGATCTTCTCCAGGGAGTTTCTTTTGCTTTCTATCTCTCACTGCTCCTTTTAATTCACTTTCATAGATGCCTCGATGCAGTGCTTTCTTGGGGAGACACAGTTAGACTGGCTGCTTTCTCATTTCTTGCCTTTGGCCCCTCACACAAACCCTCATTCTCTTAGGAAGGGCATTTTACCGCCATAAGATGAATGGCTTTGGCCACGGGCAGTTCTGCATCTCCCAGGATAACATTTATCTTTATTTTAAACCATCAACAGAGCCTTTAAGTGAGAACAGGGATCTGTGCATACTCTCCTCCACCGTGTTTTCCAATTGCTCCCATTATCCTCTAATGACGGGATGTGTGCTTGAGATGATGCAGAGGCCACTGGACTGCAGAGCAGTCATTAGCATCCCCTCAAAAATGAAAAGAGAGGCTGCCATTTGAATAATGATCCCTGGCTGTTTTCTTTGTTCACGGGCCATTTCCTTAATTAGGTTTCAAGCTTCATCTCTCTTGTTTTTAACTAAAAAAGCCAACAGAGAGAGAGAGAGAGAGAGAGAGAGAGAGAGAGAGAGAGAGAGAGA